>PVJN01036510.1:0-21459 GCA_004026805.1 Lasiurus borealis | reverse complement strand
TTATCTGATTCCATTTACATGACTTTCTGGAAAAGTAAAAACTGTAGTGAGAACAGGGTAGTGGCTACAAGGGGTCAGAATGGGGATGAGTGTGACTACAAAGGGACAATGAGAGAGGTTTTGGGGATGATGAAACTGTTATGTATCCTGATTGTGGTGGTGGTTTCATGAATCTATACATGCATCAAAACTCACAAAAGTACACTAAAAACATTTAATTTTACTATACGTTAATTTTTTTAAAAAATTGCTCCTAAAAAATATGATGGGTTTTGATACTTAGATGCCTTCTTCTAACCACAATGAAGTATTTAAAACCATATTTTAAAAAAGACACCAGGAAATGAAGCTTTGACCACTTATGGAGATAAAAGAAAGTAGATATTCTGGAACTACCTGAAGGGTTATAGCTTCTTTCCTTCAATTCCTCTTTCACTTTCCACAGAACAAGGTGACCTTAACGTCCCAATCCAGGGTTACCGAATTTCACCCCAGAATTGGTTGAGCCTTCTTGGAAAGAAGAGAGAAAATGTTTTCAGAACTGATGTGAATCAGAGTAGATTTTCCCACGTCCTTGGAGATGTGTACCATCATTCCATTGTATCAATACGATGTTCTTGTTTAGGTGGGAAAGGTCCCTCTAGGAGAGTGTGAGGCTAGCTTTTCAAGGCTCCAGGCAAGAGAAGAAACGGGAAAATGCATGAAAGTGACTTGATTCTAAAAGAGATCAATATCATCTGAATAATACCACCAGATTCATGTATGTATGGAATAATCAGTATTTCTGGGGGATTTTTTTATTCACCTGAAATGCCCGTCTGTTTATCTATGATGATGATGGGGCCCAGAATATGTATGGGAAGGTAATGGTGACTTCTTTCTAGAAACCTACCAATAAGCATCCCACTCAGGGTATTCCACATGCCACCCTCTTTTAGGGGAACTGCAGGCTGTGGTTTACATATACATGAAAGAGCCCTTCACAAGAAAATATTGCTCACTTGCTTGTGCAATAATAATAATAAACCACAGGATGATCACATCATGAAAGAAGCTTGGCTTCTCAAAGAATGAAATGCATGCCAACGGTGAAAACCATAAAGTGTCGTGTGCTCGACAAAGAGCTGCACAGTGTCCTAATCACAAATACGATATTTCTTTGTCTTTTTTATTGATTTTTTTGGAGACAGAGGGGGAGAGAAAGAGAGAGACATTGATGTGCTAGCAAAACATCAATTGTTTGCTTCTTGCATGGAGATTGAACCCGGGATTGGACCCCAACTCGGAAATCCAACAGGCAACCTCTTCATGCAACCAACTGAGTCAAGGCTCAAGGCTATACTTCTTTCTCTTTGTCCCCATTACCCACCTTTCTCAGCAATGTAACTCCAGCTGGACAATTGGAGCAACTCTGAACCTATTCAGAGGTAGGTTTGTATACCAAACATTCTCAGGAAGTGTTCATTCTTCTTCCCCTAAATGTAAATTGTGAAAATAAGGTGATAATTCAGCCCTCAGTGTCTGTAGAGTGGTAGAGGGAAGAGTAGCAGAGGTAACATATGGGTGCAAAAGAAGGAGCTCAAATCATCTTGAAAGTAGAACTTTGAACTTTTTAATAGCATCTACCTTTTTAATGTGTATACTCTCTCTCCTTTATGATGTATAGAAAGACTGCTTTCCCCCATTTAACAGAAACTAGCATCAAAGAATATGTGCATTAAAAATTTGCCTAGAGTCTCATGGGTGGTGGGGTTTAAGTGAAAAAGCAAGGTGTAAACCTGAGTCTCCTGATTTCAGACCCCACTCAGGAGACCACATTAGAAAGTGCCAAATGGCTTTATCAAACAAATTCCAATGCTAGGGGCAATCACTCTCTGCAGCAATCAGCTGAACTCCCACTCTTATCCCCAGGCTTCAGGTGATGATATACTAACAGCTGAGGAAGTGCCTGATTTCTTTTAACACTTACCTCAAGCATCACACCTACTAGAAGACTTTGTTGAATCATCCCTGCCCACAATGAACTGATTGCTTCCTTGGTTGAGTTCCACCATATCTTCAAATCAGTGCTATCTTTGTGCCTGTAATTCCTTCACAATCTCAGAGCCTGGGTCCTGCTGTTCTTGGATTTCCAGATCCTAATACACTGACTGTCTCATTGTATAGTACATACTCTATGCCTGTGTACTGAGTGGCATGAGCTTTATTCCTTTAGAGGTACAAATCAAGTGCAAGCTTGGAATAGGGAAATCTTGGGAAAGTCATTTACTCTCTCAAAGTCTCCATTTCCTCATCTTTAAGATGAGGATAATAAGAGAACCATAACCTTGAAGGGTTATCATATATAAAGAGCTTGGAAGGTGCCTTTCTCACAGAAAGCTCTCAATAGATGGTAGCTCTTCGTGGTAGCCAGCTTCCAAGATGGCCCCCAATGACTCTCTGCTCTTCGTATTTAAAGCCTTGTGTAGTCCCCTATCACACTGGATAGAGATGACTATGTGACCAAAGGATATGTGAGAAATCACAGAAAGTGACTTCTGGGACTAGGTCATAAAAATTATTGAAGTTTCTGGCTTGCTCTCTCTTGAATCAATTGCTTTGGGGGAGCTAGATACCATGTCATGCAGACACACAAGTAGCTCTATGGAGGTGTCCATGTGGTAAGGAACAATGCTTCCTACCAACAGCCAACATCAGGTCATCATCCATGTGAGAATGCCATCTGGGAAACTGAGTCAAGCCCTCAGATGGCTGCAACCTCATCAGGGATCTTAAGCTAGAAACAGCCAGGTAAGCCATTCTTAGATCCCTGATCTACAGAAATCTTGTGAGATAAATGCTTATGGTTGTTTTAAGCTGCTAAGTTTGGGTGTAATTAATTACAGAGTGATAAATCAATAATATGCTATTATTATAAGTAATGGTATAAATATCAACAAAGAGATACTTCCCACTTGGTCAGTTCTTGTTCTTGACCGATCTCAGTTCACAGAAGCTATGAGGCAGGAAGGCTGGTTTTGCCCAAATTTGGACTTTCCCTTTCTCAAAAACTGAGGAGGTAACTAAGGTAGACATTTTCAGCAACTGACCAGAGGAAAGTGAGAAGGTTCTCTTGGTCCTATTTATCACATCGGACAAACTTTTGGAGAGTGTCAAAGTTTAATATCATTTAACTGTGGCAGACGTGTAAGTCATCTCTCCGAATAGCTGGACAATTCTGACCTCAAGAGCTAATCTTGAACTCCGTGGGTGTCCTATTCTCTGACCTCTAGCACACCACCCAGACCAATCCCTTGCTTGTGTTCACCTTTCCAACCCTTGCACACCACAAAACTTTAGTGAAAATGATGACATTTTAAAAGTTGACAACATCTGACCAAGTATTTGTTTTTTTCAAGAACACTGACCTTGGCAATAGTCGAAGCTAGAATAATGAACATAGAGGTATTTGGCTTTTAGCTCCCACATGATTATCAACCCCTTCCTTCCTTGGTGATGCCTGGTACCTCCCTAGACTGTTTGCCACTGCTTCTGGAGCGTTCCATTTCTCAGTAAATGCTTTCACTCTTTACTGCCATGCCCAATTCTCCTGCAGTCCCTGCTTTGCTTGCTTTTTATAAAAACTAGAGGGTGTCCCCCAGTCTCCATTCCAAGCAAATACAATTCTTTTTAATAACCTTAAATTGTCCAACCCTTAAGTGACCACAGGCTTTTAAGGCCCCCTGAGGCATCCTCTATGTGGGATTCTACTAGTGCCCTAGGTAGGAAGATACAGCTCTTTATTGTACTTAAAAGCATTCACTGACTAGAAAAAATGCATGTCTTAAGGTGCAGAATCTGAGCTTTGTTCCTCCTTCAACATAGAGAGTCATCTGCCCACTGGAGGCCTTTCCTCTCCTTGCTGAGGGGTTGATACAGACACAATCTCTTTGGTCAAGAATCTCCTGCTATTTTTCAAGGAGCTTAAACACCTATGGTCATTAGGCCTACTGTGACCAGCCTGCCCTGGGTCACAGAATTCCAAAATACACATGTATATAGATGAGAGCACCAAGACCCACCCCTCAGTTAGAACTAGAAGCCAACAGGTCTGTGCACAAAGCTTTCACTGACCAAATCCATCCTGTTGGATGTACACTATTTCTCATAATTTCCACCCCAAAACTCTATTAACCCACTAATCCAGCTGTGATGGGATCAAGAGGAGGACATGATAATCCTAACTGCCAGACCATTCTAAGGCTTTGGTTCAAGAATCACCCAGAACCTGGCCTTCATCCATGCCCGACAGCAAGGCCCCATGACCTGATAGCCATGGCTTTCTTCTCTGAAAAAAATTGCCCTTTTAGGAATTGATGGGTGTTGTAGTCTCCTGAACAAGTGGTCCTTTTAGGAATTCATGGGTGTCCTATTCTCTGACACACCTAGTGGCCTCTGCTTTAAGCACTGGGGAGTGCAGTGAGTTGATTGTAGCTCACTGCAGAGAAACTACTGAGTAAAGAGTGCGCTTGAAGAATGTTAAACGAAATTTGATATTTTAACAACCACGCAGCTCTGCTTCATTGCTGACTGTGACTGTGACACTATGCAGATTCTGTCCCTAAACTTAAGGAAAAATAATTCAGTGTTCACCTCTGGCATGGTAGGTTACACACTGAAGGCATCCAATTAAGGTTTTTTTATTTCATTGGGTGGGTGGAAATACAAGTTTAATGTTGTACAAAGGATTTCTTCCTCTGTTTTCTCAAGGTTGTAAGTTTGTTTTATGACTTCAGCTATGTCAAAAAAGAGGCTCCAAGTTTTGCCTAGGGCAAACGAAATGGCAAGTCAACCTGTCACCATTTTTATCCACTGGGTTTCTAGTTATATTATTATTGAATCCCTCAGGGTTTAGGGGTAAAACTCTCCTCTTTTCAGTTTCTCACTAATAAATCTGACTAACTCACCTCCAAACTTGTTATTTAATATCAAGCGACAAAAATACATGTTTCAGTGCCAGCATTACTTATGTTATTGGCATGCCAGAGTTATATAAATAGCCTCAATAGCTAAAAAATACAGGGGAGAAAATGAAATTTACTCTTCCCATGATAAATCCATGAGTACCTTAGCCAAATTACCTGCAACTTCTTATAAGTAATTTCATGGTAATTTTACTATGGAAAAGAAAAAGGAGAAATAGAAAGTAAAGTCCTAGGAACTTCTCCTTTATCTCAATCGTCTATCTCTTCTCACACTTGGAGTGACAGGAACAGAGAATGAGGATGGAAATGGTATGATTGATACATATACAAAATCTCACCAGTGGTTAAGACTTTCAGGGGAAATTTAGACCACAGTCTCAGCTTCCCAGTGCTCACTACCCCTTGGAGTAGTTCTGTTTTTAAAAATTAAAAAAGGTAACATTTGGAAGTTTCAAATAGGATATATTTTAAGAGGTGAATTTCTTTCCATCAAAGGTGACACTCCATAGCAGAATTCAGCTCCTAGAGAATTGACAATCCCAAGCTTGTGATTGTCACAGGGAAGACAGGAGGGAGAGCACTTGAAAAGGGGTCCCTGTGTGAGATGTTGAAGCCAGCTGTGAAACATGCCCTAAGATTACAGGGGCCTCCATAGCTCTGCGTGCCCACGTCACCCAGAATCTTTTCCTATTGCCAATCCTTCTGACTCCTGTCTCCAGGCTAATCCTTCTAATCTAAACAGCTGTTTGGTCAGGCCATGCCTGTTTCTAGTGACTCCCCAAGGCCTCAAAAAATGTCAGATAAATCCTAGGCTGGTTTTTATAATGTTCAAGAATATGGCTGCCTCTGACATTTAATCTACCTCTATCTCCACCAGGAATCTGCCACTGCAGACAACAATCTGTGAACTGCTTTCTTTTTGTCATCTCTAGACCTTTACCTGGGATGTCTCAATTGTCTTCATCTGCAATATTCACCTCCCAACCACTTTTATTCTCAACCACCAACTCCAATGCATCTATGATACAGAGGGTAATTCGAAATTAGGTGGATCTGGGTTAAAGTCTAGTACTGTTTCCTGCTTGCTTGTCATTGGGCTAATGTCCCATCTTCTTTGAACCTCAGCTTCCTCATCTATAAAATTAGAATGTTCACATCAAGTTTATGGTAGATGCTCAGTAATGATGAATTTCTTTTTTCTGCATATCTGCCCAACTCCAATGCATTTTCCCAAGTTTCTAAATCAATTAATGTTCATCAAATTTGCCATAAAATAGGTCAGGAATATAAAGATCATAAGACCCTCTCAGAGGCTAAGGTGCATGGGTTCATTCTCTGCGAGTGACACACTGAAATTCCAATTTCAAGGAGTGGGATCCAATATGAGTACTTGGGAAAGAGCCAACCTGTTCACAGATGGGAAATTACAGTATTGCTGGGACTCACTGATAAATAGTTGAAAGAATTCCAGAGTAACATATTTTTATAATTCCACTACAATTTACAAAAGATATCAATTCCATGATATTTGAATCTTAATTAAAAGTAAACAATGCCTTAAATGTGTTTATGATGCCAAAGCCCCTGTGAAAGACATTGACCTACCCACCAACTGCCCTTTAATTAGTCAGGTAACTGTGTCATGGAGACCTTCTATGTGCACATCTGATTTTTTTTCCTGACCAAAGGGCAGCTAATCAAATAGGCTGGAGAGTAACTATGTCTCATGTCCTAGTGCCATGGTCGGCAAACTGTGACTCGTGAGCCACATGTGGCTCTTCCACAAAATACCACGGCCTGGGTGAGTCTATTTTGAAGAAGTGGCATTAGAAGAAGTTTAAGTTTAAAAAATTTGGCTCTCAAAAGAAATTTTAATCGTCGTACTGTTGATATTTGGCTCTGTTGACTAATGAGTTTGCCGATCACTGTCCTAGTTCAAAAAGAGGAGCTGAGCTCATCCAATTCTTGTCTTTCAAGAACTGGAACTAGGGAAAATGGAAGGAATGATACTATTGCAACAAGAGCAGGGACTGTAAAGATTCCTTAAGCAAAAGCTATGAACAAGTCAGAGTTAAGAAAGTTCAGGAATCTCTAATAAGCAGAATCAGCCAGTTAGTAGAGAGAGAACAGAAGTGAGCAGAAGTACAAGGAGAAGCAAGAGCACTGAGAGGGAGATGAAGAGAATAGTGGGTCCCTGGGGTTGACCAGTTCAAGCCACCTCAGTCTTTGGAGCTATCTCCGTTCCTACAATAAAACCCTCTTTTCTCCAGCTAACTTCCATCAGTATTCCTTCTAAACAAAGAACCCAACTTAAATAGTAGGAAATCAGTGAAATATATGACTACTAGGAAAATATAAATATACCCACTCTGAATAAACACACTGTTCCACAAGTTACAAAACCAATAGGACCACAAGGATTATTTTTAAGTAAGACAGGTGAAAATTAGACTACCTTAAAGGACAGACTAACATTTTTCTACCTGCTTTGAGAATTCAGACTGTGCTGGTGAAGGATGCCATGGTGACCTGGGAGAGAGAGCCCTCTTTAGCAATGAAACAAACGTGCCACCTGTGTCCTGTGAGATTCAGTGATAGATGATCACTTCTGGAATTGATAATATATTAATCTTTTTTAGTGAATTTCTTCTTCTCATTAGATGAGAAAGGAGGCAGCCTAGAAGGAAAAGAAAGACTCTAGATCAGGAGTCAGGATACCTTCATTTCAGCTCTGCCCCTTGATGGCTGGGCAAACTTGAGCAGCATACATAACCCAAGTCTTACCCATGAAACAAAGGAGTTTCTCACCAAAAGGGCATTTTCACTCCAAATTTCGTGATTCTAAGATCTCTAAATATCCCCAATTTATTGTCCCAGTGCCTTCTTACACATGTATTTAATATTCCTTCTCCCCCTTGTTCCCCCCTCCCCCCCCTCCCCGATGATCCAGAAAACAATCTGTGCAACAATTCCTAGGAGAATTTGCTTCTTTCATTTTGTCCAGCTACTGACTAAGCATAAAGAATTCCAGGGAAAATCTGGTGTGTTTAAGTCCAGTGCCAGTTACAACAGGCACGTGGAACAATTTGAGTTCCCAGTGGCACAAGTTCTACTAGTTGTTGATAGAGAACTGTAAAGTTTAAAGAAGACAGACTATATCTAAAAGAAAATGTGTCTCCTCCCCAGAAAACCGTAAGTCCATGATGAAAAAATGAAGAGGTGGAGCCCAAAGCATTCCTCCAGGTCATTTTAAAGTCTCTTCTTAATAAGATTAAGTTGATTGGTGAAAATTGGGAGTTTTGGGGTGCACAGATCAAGGAGGTACAGGTCAACACAAAATGGCCAGGAACAAATATGATTGGTAATAAAACATAATTAGTGCCCTGCAATTTTAATAAAAACTAAACGTCACCAATGATTCTAAGATAGTGAAGGTCATTGACTGTCATTGTTTCAACAACACAATAAATGCTTTAGTTATGAATGATGGCAGTAACAATTGTATTGACCCAGAAAGGTGGTTGGATCAAAAGTAATAAGATATAAAAGATGGGAACTGGTAATTCATAGAATAAATATCTATAAACAAGAAAGATATGAAAAGGTGTTCAAAGTCAATAATTAAAATAGAATATAAAAATAATTTATTGTTGAAAAAATAAATACATTTGAATTCTGATTCTTTTAATATGTTCATTGTGTGAAAACATAAAAGAAAATTAATACTGATTATGCACACAAATGGAAGGAGGTCTTGACACAGAGACTTTTGAGAGAAGGTTAAACTATTTTTTCCTTATTGGTTTTGAGTACACATGTGCCAATGATCCTGGAACTCTCATTGTTTCAAATAAAATAATGAGGTAATTGTGAAAGGATTTGATTGGGAGAGCTGAGTCACACTTCTATATCCTCTCCTATCAACAGTTCTCTGATCTTTACCCCATAATAAGAAAACTGATGGAAAATGAACCTAAGAAATACTCTTATCTCAAATTTGCTTGTTTTCTATATCCTATTTTCTTGATGTTTATTTAAAAACTTTACTTACAGATTTTAACAAGAGAAGAGTTAACAGATTTAAGTTAATATAGACAATTTGTTTAATAAAATGAACTTGATGACTTTAACAAGAACTTTAAATGAGTTTTGCTGGTGATGACTCATACTGATGGGGTATGATAGGAGTTTATAACTTGGGCTCTATCAAAGAAAATTATATTCAATGACACTTGATAAGGCAGACTTTATTCAGTACCATTTCATTAGGCATAAGGACCATTGCAATGAGATTTTGCAGTGAGGGAGAGAGACTGAGCTCAGCTCTGACAGAATTGAGCATGGTGGGGGTCAGTGGATGTGGATGAAAAATTACTAAGAGGAAATAGCAGGAGAAAGGGTGGATTCTGGCTAAATTAACCTAACAAGATCTTTGCCGAAGACAGGTCAGGGCCATGAGACATCCCCTGGAGGATGATGGGAAATGAGGAACCTGATCAGATATCAAGGGTGGGAGTTTCTGGTTAAATTGATTTAGCTGGGTTCTTGCTAAAACTGGATTTTACAGGGAAGTACACAGACCAGACCAGGAAAAGGCTCAGGAGCCTGACTAAAGTCTGGACAAGCTAAAAAATCTTTGTCAGTTCCCAAAACCTCTAGGGACTTTGGTGTGTCCCTAAACTGAGCACACCATGCAAGGTCAACTGACTGGTCCATCCCCACAGTCAGCAGTGGGAGGAAGACAATCAACAAGTAATTACAATGAGAATCCAAGATGATGGCATAGGTAAACACCTGCACTGCTGCCTCACACAACAATTTCAAAACTACAACTAAAAGACAGAACAGACATCATCCAAAACCACAGGAAAGCTGGCTGAGTGGAAATTCTACAACTAGAAGGAAAGAGAGGGGCTCACAGAGACCCAGAGGAGCTGCAAAAAGCTGAGGTACAGAGACGTGCGTATGGAGAGAGCGGGTGCTGGAGTACCTGGCTGGCTTTCTCTGGCAGGAGGAAGACAGAGACTCCCAACTGCATTGAACCCCTTATCCTAAGGCACTGAACCCCAGGTCCAGGCGAGACTCATAGAGGGGTGTTTGGACTGTGAAAAGGGAGAAATGCATGGAAATTTAGGGGAGTCGTGAAAGGGCATAAGTCTGGTGGCGTGCACAGCACTGCGTGCAGAAGAACGACTGCTGATTGTGTCACTGGCTTTCACAAGTGGGCGGGAGACAGAGCCTCCCAACTCTGCCACTTCTAACTCCACTAAACCCATTTTGGGTGAAACCCTGGGGACCCAGACTCATATGGTCCTGCAGAGCTGGGGAGCCGGAAAGGCAGCAGTCTAGAGGCACTGTGCATGCTCACAGAGGGACCATTCCAGTGATTACCCAGGGTCACATGAGATCCAGAGGCTGAGGAGGGAGGGGCCAACTGGAAGGCAAGATGGTCCTTTAAACCCTGAGACTCCACCCATCCCAAGCTCAAGAGAGAGGCTTTTGCAGTTTTGCAAGTCTTGTATCATACGGCTGAATCCAACATAGAAGTAAGATTTTCAAGAATATCCTAGAAAAGTTAGATAAATTTAGTGAGACCCAAGAGGAGATGAAAAAGGACCAACTAGAGATGAAAAAGGATCAACTAGAGATGAAAAAGGACCAATAATAAATTAAACATATACTGACTGAAATAAAAAAATATTTTACAGAGACCTAACAGCAGACTAGAGGACTGCAAGAATCATGTCAAAGATTTAAAATATAAAGAATCAGAAAACATTCAACTGGAAAAGCAAGAAGAAAAAAGAATCTAAAAATGTGAAGGTAATGTAGGAGCCTCTGGTACAGTTTCAAGCACACCAACATCAGAATTGTAGGGGTGCCAGAAGAAGAGAGAGAACAAGATACTGAAAACCTATTTGAAAAAATAATGACTGAAAACTTCCCACATCTGGTGAAAGAAATAGACTTCCAGGTCCAGGAAGCACACAGAAACCCATATAAAAGGAATCAAAAGAGGACTACACCAAGACACATCATAATTAAAATACCAAGAGCAAAAGACAAAGAGAGAATATTAAAAGCAGCAAGAGAAAAACAGTTCATTACCTACAAGGGAGCACCCATACGACTCTCAGCTGGTTTCTCAACAGAAACTATGCAGGCCAGACAGGAGTGGCAAGAAATATTCAACGTGATGAATAGCAAGAACCTACAACCAAGAATAATCTATCCAGTAAAGCTATCATTCAGAATTCAAGGGCAGATAAAGAGCTTCATAAATAAGAAAAAGCTAAAGGAGTTCATCAACTCCAAACCATTATTATATGAAATGCTGAAAGGTACGCTTTAAGAAGAGGAAGAAGAAAAAGGTAAAAGATAAAAAAAAATTATGAACAAGTACATATCTATCAACAAGTGAATCTAAAAATTAAGTGAATTAAAAATTTGATCAACAGAATAAACTGGTGAATATAATAGAATGAGGAGCACAGAAAGGGAGTGGACTGATAATTCTCAGGGGGAAAAGGGTGAGGGGGGTGCAGGAAAAGATTGGACAAAAAGCATACACCTATGGATGAGGTCAATGGGGGGAGATAAGGATAGAGGGAGGGGTGGGAGCCGGGTGGAGGGGAGCTACGGAAGGGAAAAAAGAGAAACAAATGTAATAATCTGAATAATAAAGATTTAATTAAAAGAAAAAACACATGTAATTACAGAGTAAATGAGTATCAAAGGGACACGAATAGGAAGCTGGAAAGGAGAATAAAGAGGGGCAACTTTGGAAAGTGCATCATAGGAGGCACCTTGAGGAGACGTTGAGTTGCAGAAAGAGAAATCAAGGGAAGAAGTGAGGGTTTGGGGTCCAGGGCAGAGAAGAGCCACGAAGCACTGAGGCAGGAAGTGGTTTCAGAAGTGTGGGAAAGCCAGCATGGTTGAAGGTGGGGAGGATGCCCAAGACCAAGGTCAAGAGGGAGCTGGGGTCTAAAGCATGCAAAGAAGTTTGGTTTTATTCCATGTAGAATGGTGAACCAATGAAAAGGGTTTAACCAGGCTGGGATTGGACCTGGTTTGCATTTTTAAATGATTACTGTATGGAGAGACCAGGTTGTGGTGGGGCCAGAGCGGGAGCAGGAAGACCAGCCAGGGAGCATTGCAGCAGAACAATGAGAGGGGGTCTTCTCTAAGGCTGATGGTAGGGCTGCCCTCAGGAGGAAAGGTGGTGCAGGCCTGAAAATGTGTAAATAAAGACATCTCAGAATTAAATAAATGCTCTTAGAAATGATGAAAATTGAGTGTTTAATGTTGCTGATGTGGTCCACAAAAAAGTCACTAACATTCTAATGTCTAATTCCCACATAATTGCATCAGACTGACATGTACTTTTCATTCAATCCTCATGCCTGGGCAGAAGAGAACACCCACACCAGAAGGGTGTGATGGTTGCTGATTCTCCTGCCGGACAAACTCCCGTTTTCCATGATTAACAGAGGCTGAGTCATGCAGGCAGCATGTCTGTTTTTATGTACAGCTGTCTTAAAATAGGCTGAACGGTAGAAGGAGGGAAGAAGAAGGAAATCATTCTCAAGTTGTTCTTACTAACTTCCTCGTCGGGGTAATGGATTCAGGGAGGGTTCTGATGTTAGGCTATCCTTGGAAGATACAGTGAATGGAGACTGAGCATGCATTTGAAAGTATCTGGCTGCTTTGATAGTCCAGGCACCAGCCTAACTAGTTGCAAACAAGTTCATAGAATTTCCATGAGTGAGCGGGCTCAGAATGAAACAGCTTCATTTGGTGACATCAGAACAGTAAAAACCCACCCACAGTACATTTTATGTGACATCTAAGTTACTTGACAGCAAATACAATAGGTCTGAAATAAATAACTTGGTAAAATCAGTCTACAGTCCGTGAGGCAGAATTTGGGCCTAATCTCTGGGTAATAAATTGGAAGCAGAAAACAGCATTCTTTGATTTAAACCTAATGAGGGAAAGGCGAGCTGACTACCTCTGCTTCTCCTCAGCCTTTAACCCTGTGTCTCGTGAAGGCCTGCGATCTGCTTTCCTAAAGTGGCTGAGATGTTTGCGTGGGGAGAAGCCAGAAGATGAAGGGAGGCTGCTACCTGAGGGCAGAGCAAAAACTGGGCTCTGCTCAGCTCTCACTTTCCACAGGGCAGAGCAGTCAAATCATCACTTTTTTTTTTTTAGCATAAAGAACATTTTGTGAATGGGGACCAAAGGGAAATATTTATTTTTTTAATAATTTATTTTATAAGATGTTATACCTATCAATAAAGTGCTATTCCAGGCTATAAAATATGTTTTCCAACATTTATTTTGAAACTGGTGACATTTAATTATTGAAGAAATACAGCTAAAAAAATTGAAACAGTTTAGAAGCATAGAAATAAAAAATAAATGTTTCCTTCCCCATTTCTACCCCTCCTCTTCTACCCAAAGCAGCCACTGTTATGCGGTCTTTATCCCTCCAGATCTTTTTCTAGCCACACACAAACTCATGTGTTATAGGTAACACAATACTAACACAAAGCACCTAGCAGATATAGGTTTTAAAACCAGGGATGATGCTGGTACGGTATTCTGCAATTTGTATTCTTTACTCTCTAGACACTGTATTTAAAAAGTGCTTATTAATGAATGCAGCATTATTTTACCAGTTTCCTGTTGGTGAACATTAAAAAGCTACTTTCAAATAAGAAAGTTTTTATAGGGGGTGGGGATGGGCAAAAAGGTGAAGGGGATTAAGAGGTACAAAATTCCAGTTATAAATAAGTCATGGGGAGCAATGTACATTACAGGGATTATAGTGAGCAGTAACATAATTTCGTATGGTGACAGAGGGTACCAGACTAATGTGGCAATCACTTCATAATGTATATAAATGTTGACTCACTATATTGTATATCTGAAATGAATATAATATAATGTCAACAGTACTTTAAAAAAATAAAATAAAATAAAACAAACTTTTCTAAGTAATGGAAGGATTCTTTGTATGTAAGGGTAGAACGTACCTATGCTGTGGCAGGATTTTTATCCAGATGCTTTTAAACCAACTATGGGTATGAACTGAGAACTCTATTAGTTTACAGAAAACGGAGGCATGAAGAGATATTAAGGAACCCGTGCAGGGTGTAGGGCACTGAGCCAAGTGCCTGCTTCTCAGCCTGGGATCCAGGGAATGCCATTGTCCCTTGGGGATTGGAGGGCACTGAGAGGGGGAGATTTGGGTGGAGAAAATAATGCAAGGAAGGAGGCAGGGAAGTGACACAACGGGCAAGGGAAGAAGGAAGGACAGAGGGAGTTGGTCCTTGCGGACTCCCACCCCCACCCAGGGGAGACTGAGTAACTGCGGCGAGGAGATCATTGGAACGCCGGAGATCCTGGAGCCATTTTTCCAAAAAGCTATTCTTTCGCCAAAATAAAATTTAAGGGAGAAGCCAGAAAGTATTCACGTAGGAAGGACATTGTAAAACTTTGATTAAGTCCTGGCAGAAGACTCGGAGAACATTGCCATGACTCAGATTGGAATAAAAAGGCATGATGCAAGCTTTGGGAGGGGATGCTTTCTGCTGCAGTTATTTTGGAGGTTAAGCATGCCAACAAAGAAGCTTCCAGAAGTGGTGTGTGTTGCCTCCAGGCAAGATGACAAAAGAGGTCCAACCTTGTCTGGGACTCCATGTCCCCACTCTCAACCTTCCCCCACCTTGGAGGGCAGCCTCCACTTTCTCATGCCCCAAACCACAGTGGACACTTCAGAATTAATAGAGTGGAGGGTTTAGGGACAGCAATTTGAGTGGAAGGAGGGACTAGATGTCTAATCTTGAAATTACATCTGTAGAGCAAGCAACCCATTTTTTGCTTAGACTATTTATAAAGCAAGTCAAATAGTGAAGTTTCCAAAAGTTGTTTTTATTTACACTCTACATGATAGTATTAAAAGAAAGTTAAGTATTCACCTCAAACAACATTTCTCTTATTTTATTATATGGCTTGTTTTGAAGAAATAGGGGAAGAGAGGCCTTCCCCAGGCCACACACTCATTCCCTGTCCAGCTGGCCAGTCCTTACGTTCTCTCTGCTGCCTCCTCATCTAACTCTGCTCTGAGGACAGTTTAAGGTGAACTCAGAGAGGCACACTGGATGGATATAGGTCGAGCTATCTGCATTTTGTCAAGGAGCAAGACCCAAGCGAAAGAACTGTCTCCTTGGGTGCGATGTTAGTTGGTAGAGTGAGTATCTGAGGGAGAAATTGCTCTTCTCAGATTCTTGATGTTCGTCCTCCTCTCTGCCTGCTCCTGAGGCTAAGCCATGTCACAGTCAAGGGATTTGGTCAATGCTTTAAAGTTGGAAAAATAACACTGTCATTAGTCAAGTAAATGAAATACTGGATAGATTATTGAGTATGTAAATATATAAAAATGAAGATATTGTCTTCATTGTGAGGGAAGTGAGGTAACTTAAACACATAGGTTCTTTCCATTGGACCAGGGCAGGCTCTCTGGAGAAGAGCTTTGCAAGGGATGGACACAGGGACTGGCCTCAGGGAATTTACAGAGGATGTTAAAATGGAAGTTTCAGGTTAGTTGTTGATGTGCCAGTGAATTTCACTTCCCACTTCCTTTCCTACCAGGAGGCATATCAGTCAGGGATCAGTTGCAGGAAATAGTAAGCCACTATAGATATTTTCATCAGAATGAAGTTTGCTTCAAGGAATGTGGTGTTTAGAAAATTTTAGAAAGGTGGGAGGAATAGATTTCAGGCCTGCTCTACAGAAATGACTTTCAGAACTATTGAAGGGGCTCCCAGGGGAGTTGCTGGTCTGTCCACCATCCAGAGGTGAGGAGCCCAGAGACCTCTAGCACTGTTGATGTCAAGATAATACCATCAGCCTTAGCCCGTTTGGCCCAGTAGAGAGAGCATCGGCCTGCAGACTGAAGAGTACCAGGTTTGATTCTGGTCAAGGGCACATGCCCAGGTTGCCATCTCTATCCCCAATAGCAAACATGCAGGAGGTAGTCAATCAACGATTCTTTCTTATCATTGATGTTTCTATCTCTCCCTCTGCCTTCTCTGAAATCAGTAAAAAGAAATTTTATATATATATATATATATATATATATATATATTTTTTTTTTCTTTTAAAGATCATTCCACCAGAACTGTGAACCTTTGTCATCATTCATGCAAATACTTCTCAGTGTCCATGAAAATAATGGTTGGACACTGGATCATGGATGCAGAAAAGTCCTTATCCATCTTCATGACCTTGAATGCAGGGAAACTAGCCCTCTCATCCTCCATTCTGCTTTTCAAATCTTGTTCAAGTGCCATCAATGGACAGAACAAAATTTGCATCCAAAACCCTAACTGCAAGAGAATCTAAAAGTGATTATTTTCAATTTTATAGTACAGGGGTTCAGAACAAGTCCCCCTAAGATGTGCCTCTGTAGTATAAGGATTATTTTGAATTAAAGGTAACAAAGACCCTGCAGGCTCAAGAAAAACTTCTCTCCTCCCCCTCTAACTACCTAGAAGAATTTTAATTAGGGGCCTTGTCTATAATAAGAGTTACCACCAGCAATAACTCTTTATGACCTATCTGTATGGCAGGGCAAACATCTAATTACTGCACATCTGCTCTTCTTATCATCCTGCAATGACTTTCCTCTCCTCTGAAGCCCCAAGGCACCTTCCCCCCTTCTTAGCTTAGAATGTCATATATACTTCATTTTAACTTTTCCCTTGAACTGCTCATGTATGTGGGTTCTCATATGTATGAATGTAATTAAATCTGGTTATTTTCTCTTGTTAATGTCTCACATAGATTTTATTATTAGACCTGCCCAAGAAGAGGAAAGTCTTTTCCTCCCTCATAGTATAGGAAAGTACACACACAAAAAACAGGTTGAAACAGATGCTGAGGACCAATTCTTTATATGAGTTATAGAAAGGAGGACTATAGAGGGGTCAGGGGAGTGATTTTCTCTTCCCTCAGGTCAAGAGAGAAGGGCTTCAGAGATACTATTCAGAAAGCTAGAAATGTGTCCTCTGTAGTTTGGGAGAGAAGAGGGGGGTAAGAGGGGAATTCTGGCTCCTGCCTGGGGTATATAAAAATGAGACATGTTCTCACTATAGGAGCAAAGACGATTTGGATGCTGGTGACTGACCTGTTATCCCAGAGTTTGGGATTCAAAAGGAAGAAAATAAAAGGAAGGGTGAGGGTTGCTAATGGATAAAATGGTCCACACTCTAGAGAGAGCTGGTGTGGAGCTCACTCATGTCTGTACAAGTAGGTAGATAAAGGGGAGAAGGGGCCTCAGCAGAAAGTGGCTGGAGGTTAGCCCTGGAATCTTAGGAGTTGAGGGAAGAGCCATAAACAGGGAGGTGGAGGAGAGTATTGCAAACTTATCAAGAATGTCCCCCAAGAGTTGGCAGAGAAGAAATCCCAAGAGAAGAAATCAAGTTTCCATTCTTCTTGGCCTGGGGAGTGTGCTGAAAGCTCACACCAGTTTCAGACAAATATAAATGGCCCTGCTTCATTAAATCTTCTGTCCCTCTATACATGGGTCAAACACTAGGTACAAGATAGGAAGGATGAGGAAATACAAGTTGATGTCAGTGAATGCTATGGACTGAATTGTGTCCCCTTGAATTCATATATTAAAACCCCAACCTTCACTGTAGCTGAAGGAGATAATTAAGGTCACATGAGGTCCTAAGGGTTGAGTCCTGATTCAACAGGATTAGTGTCCTTTTCAGAAGAGATATCAGTGAGATGTCTTTCTACCTTGATTGGACACAGCAAGTCTGCAAGTTAGGGAGCGAGTCTTTACTAGGAATTCAACTGACCAACACCTTGATTTTAGACTTCCCAGCCTACACAACTGTGAGAAATAAATTTCTGTTGTTTAAACTACTCAGTCAGTGGTGTTTCGTTATGACAGCCTGAGCTGTGTGTTATTTTGAAATACACAGTGAGAAAACAATTAACCCCCCTCTTCTGTCCGATTGTCACAAGCTGGAGGGAGGGATGGCTCTCAATTTTAAATCATGCCTGTATAAAGCTGTATATTTTGCTTACTGGATTGAGAGCATAACATTTTTTATTTTCAGATAGTAAACAGAAAAATCATAAGTTTGTTCAAGATTTCTTCCAGGGTTTGCAGAAGAACTAGCCCAGAGTGCATTTAAGAAGATGATGGACACAGAAGAGAAAGCTGCTTGATGAGTACATCCTAAGAATTGTTCTTGTTCAACATATCAATTATAAATTATCCTCCAAAATCAATACATCATGTTACATAGTAGAGATAACCCACATATCCTTAAGAGGTGGAGTGACTCCAGGCCCCTTTGAAATGACTGTACCTGGCTGAGTGTGCCAGTCAGAAGTGGATGGCTCACCATGGAGACAAAAAGGAGAGTGGGAGAGCAGGCTGAAATGTTTCTGGTTCCATGGCAAACTGTCCCTCTGGTAGGTGAAAGACCATCCCCCTTTCTGAGTGGGGAGATGTTCCTTAGGATTAATTAGTTGCCAGTACTATGATGATACCTTCACCTTTGGGTAAGTTGGCTGCCCCTAGCTGGGAGTGAGAGGGAGATGCACCCATTTGCTAATACAAGTCTGCTAGAGTTCGGATGGCTTGATGATTCACAGTAAAATCATGGATTTACATTCTCGTTTGTGTATATCAATCCCTGTGAGCTTGGTTATGGTGAGTTTGTCCTTGAGGTGGGGTGTCCATTCTCAGTGTCAGTTAAATATCAATCAATTATCAAGCAATGGATTGATAAGATTTCTAGTTCTAAGACTGATACCCAAGTCCTAGTAAATTATCAAGGTTAATACTTTATGGTGAGTCTCTTGGCAACTAGCTGGCTATGGTTCTGGAGACATGCATTATCAGAGCCTTTGCATTTCCATATAGACATAGGGAGAATTCAAGTTTGTGAGTACTCAGAGAATCCACCCACATTATAGCATTTAAATTGGAGTTATTTAATGAATTACAACCTATTGATTTAATATCAGTGGAATATAATATGTACTCTTTCTTTCAATTGGCATAATGTTTGGCTATTATGAATAATATTGCACATTCTGTGAACATTCTGTGCCAGTCTCTGTGTAAACATTTGGCTTTATTTGTCTTAGGTAGTTACTTCAGAGTGAAGTTGCTGGGCTGTTTGATGCGTTTATGCTTAACTTTTTAAGAAACTACCAAACCATTTTCCAAAGTGGCTCTCTCACTTTACATCTTCATTAGCAATGTATAAAGGTTCCCATTTCTCCCCATCCCGTCTAACACTTGTTATTGTCTGTCTTGATTGTAGCTATTCTAGTGAGTGTGAAAAGATAACTCATTATTGTTTGCATTTCTCTAATAGGTAATGACATGAAACATCTTTTCATATTCTTAGTAAATATTTCTATATCTTTGATGAAAAAAATCTATTTAAATCACTTACTCATTTTTAAATTGAATTGTCTTATTATTTAATTGTGAAAGTTTTTTAAATATTCTAATATAAGTTCTTTATTAGATACATGATTTACAAATATTTTTTTCCTATTCTGTTATTTGCTTTTCATTGTCTTAGTGGAGTCCTTTGAAGCACAAACAGTTTTAATTTTGATAAAGTCCTTTTATTTTATGGATTGTGTTTTGGTTTTTTTTTAAATATATTTTATTGATTTTTCTACAGAGAGGAAGGGAGAGGAATAGAGAGTTAGAAACATTGATCAGCTGCCTCCTGCACACACCCCCTTCCGGGATGTGCCTGCAACCAAGGAACATGCCCTTGACCAGAATCGAACCTGGGACCATTTTGGTCCCAAGGCCAACGCTCTATCCACTGAGTTGCTGAACAGCCCAGCAACTTCACTCTGAAGTAACTACCTAAAACAAATAAAGCCAAATGTTTACACAGAGACTGGCACAGAATGTTCACAGAATGTGCAATATTATTCATAATAGCCAAACATTATGGTTTTGGCATGACTGATTTTTTATTGTTCATGGGAATATGTATTCTCCTCTGTCTCATTTACTATATTCTTAAAACTTCCCAAAACCACTATACTGAATCAAAATAGTGATTAGGAAGAGTTTTCAGGAAGGCATAGTCTCTAACAGATTGTTTCAAGAATGGAGAAAAAAAGAGCTGCATTAAAGAGGAAAAATCCTAAAACACAGCAGGAAATTTACTAATTAGAGACATATTATAGTAAGCCTAAGGTTAAATTAATATTAAGAAGAGGGTGTGGGAAAAAGCAGGAGGGAAGAAGTGGTTAAAAATTAATGTATTGATCAGATCCAAGATGGCGGCCACAGGAGGCTGATGAAGGAGCTTGAAGAAATCTGGCAAATGTGGAATAAAAAACTTATGTAACATCCAGGTTGATGAAGCTAATTTATTGAATTGGCAAGGGCTTATTGTTCCTGACAACCCTCCATATAATAAGGAGGTCTTCAGAATCAAAAGCAACTTTCCAGCAGAATACCCTTTCAAACCTCCAAAGATTATATTTAAAACAAAGATCTATCATCCCAACAGTAATTAGTGCTGAAAACTGGAAGCCAGCAATGAAAACCGACCAAATAATCCAGTCTCTCATAGCACTGGTGGATGACCCCCAGCCTGAGCACCCACTTCAGGCTGACCTAGCTAAAGAATACTCTTAAGTATCGTAAAAAATTCTGTATAAATGCAGAAGAGTTTACAAGGAAATATGGGGAAAAGTGACTTGGGGACTAAAATCTGCCACTACTGATTCCAGCAAGTGTGAGCAGAGACCCTGAGCAGTGCATTCAGCACCACAAAGCAGGACTCTGGAAAATTGACACGGGCCACCACCAGACGTTTGCTTGTGGCCATTACTAACTTTCCATAGTTTTCTTAATCAAAGCTGGTATTAGGTAACCTGTAAAGAAAGGATTAAAAATTTAAGATGTTTCAAAAAAATTAATATATTGATGTTTTCCAGGGATAATAAAACAAAAGCAGAGACCTTTCTGGTGACCTTGGCTCTAGGTGAATCAGGGGAGGGACTGGTGGTGTTTTCTTCTCCATCATTCTCTTGTCTCTCTTCTGGTGACATGGGATTGAGCAGATTAGTAGAGTGTAAAATAGAGGAAGAGAAACCAAGCACTTGGTTTCTTGGACATCAAGGAAAATAATGATGTGCAGAAGTTGGAGTTAGAAACCTCAAGCTTATATTTCAGCTCTGTCCCCAACTGGCTAAGTTGCCTGGAAACACTTGTTATCAAAGTCTTTGTTTCTTCCCCTTTAATATGGAAACAATAATTCTACTTTACAAGGGGTTGTGAGGATCAGGTGTGTGTGTGTGTGTGTGTGTGTGTGTGTGTGTGTGTGTGTGTGTGTGGCATGGGTGTGTGTGTGTGCTGGTAATGAGCCTGCTGCATGAGCACTAGACTCTATCATTATGACCCAGAAAAGTTCTGGGA
>PVJN01036509.1:0-21459 GCA_004026805.1 Lasiurus borealis | reverse complement strand
AGAACTCTCGAAGGGTGAGGTTTGTGTTCTCTGTCACCTCAAAGCAGCGCCGGAACAGGTGCTTGATGGACAGCTTTTTAAAATTAGAAATCACCTCCTGATCCATGGGCTGCAGGATAGGAGTGGTGTTGGGAGGTAGGTAGACAACCTTTATAAACTTGAACTCTTCGAGGAGTTCATCTTCGAGGTTCGGTGGGTGAGCAGGAGCATTGTGAGGAGGAGAAGGGCTTGCATGGTTAGGTTGTTTTCCTGTAGATATTTCTTAACGGAAGGGCCGAAAACCAGGTTTACCCACTCCACAAAGAACTGCCTGGTGACCCATGCCTTCGGGTGTGCCCTCCACATAACTTGCAGTTTATCTTTTAAAATCTTATGTGACTTAAAGACTCTGGGGTTTTGCGAATGGTATACGAGCAGAGGCTTGATCTTACAGTTACCACTCGCATTGGCACACAGTGCGAGAGTTAGCCTATCCTTCATGGGTTTGTGGCCTGGCATCGCCTTCATCTCTGCCGTTATATAAGTCCTATTCGGCATCTTCTTCCAGAAAAGCCCTGTCTGGTCACAGTTGAAGACTTGCTGGGGGATATATCCTTTGGCTTCTATGAGTTCGGAAAAAGTTTTGAGGTAATCCTCAGCTGCCTTCACAACCGAACTTGCTGCCTCACCATGCCTGACCTTTTCCTGAAGTTATCAAACCAGCCTCTACTGGCTTTAAAAGAGTCTTTCGATGCTTCCTCCGTGGAAGTGCTCAGGGTCTGTTCCAGCAAATCACCATAAATCACTCGTGCCTTCTCGCATATGGTGCCCTGTGTTAATGTATCTCCTTTAAGCTGCTTCTCCGTCACCCACACCATCAGTAGATTCTCCATCTTTTCATGGAGAGAGCTACGGAGCTTAGAAATTATTGTAGCGCCCTTAGTGGCGTTATACCCTTTATCGACTCCTTCTGTTTAAGCACAGTGTATATCGTTGAAGTACTACGCCCGTACTGCCTCGCCAAGTCAGCCACTCGCACACCTTGCTCATATTTTTCTATGATTTCACGCTTTAATTCAATAAACATCATCCTCTTCTGAGCACTGACTTTTCCACTCGCTTTCTTCGGACCCATGGTTATAAAAAGAAATGTGGTAAAGTATGTAAATGCACAAAAGATGCTTCGACAACGAGGTAAACAAGCACACTGACTGAGGCGTGCGAAACTATAAGAGGCTCGAGTCTCGGTAAACTGCTGGGTCGTGTGCAGCTGGCTGATCCGCGCGATTACTTGTATATCAAATGTTGCTCATATTTCAAAGCAAAAAATCGCTCGCTCGATGGCTCGTATCTCAAAAATCTCGTATGTTAGGGCACTCGTATCTCAAGGTACCACTGTAATGTAAATTTGAATTAATCCATTCCAGACCCCCAAATGGCTCCCTGTTTTAACCTTCCTTGTATACAGTGCATGTCTAATGTACTATTTAATCTATAAACACTTTAAAAAACACATAAAATGAAAATGAAAATTTTACAAAAAGGAAATAAAATGTACAGTAAAAACTGAATATTTATGTACATACTAGAACTTGCCTTTAATGTTGAGAGCTATTGATGATTGAACATGGAGAAGTGGGATGGAGGGATGGAGTGATGTTATTGTTTGGAAATGGTGTCCCCTTTTATAAAAACACAACTGAGTCTGTCTCGGATTTTTCCCTGACCTTGGCAGAGCAGGGCCCCTCATAGTCAGGTGGGTGGGGCCTCTGGAGCCCAGAAGTTGGGAGGGTGTTTCTATCAGATCCCCACAAAAGGGAAGCACCAGTCAGGTTCATGGGAAATTGGAGGGAATAACCTAGTCCCACGGCTAGTCACTAACACACCCTTAGTCTGCCCAGAGTACTATGTCCCAGTTGGTGCCACTGATTCCTCAGCAGAGTTAATATTTGCTCTGTGGGGAGCAGGATTCCAGAGGCTGATACAGCTCAGAGAAGACCTCTTTGCCCCAGAAAGACGGCTGCCATGGTATTGGAGGATGACACAGTACAGGGATTCTGGTGGCTATTCTCCCACATGTTCCCCAAAGCCACAGCCCCAGATTCTCCTTGGGTAACAGACATGAGTCACCTGAGCCCATGGTGAGAGGCTGCAAACAAAATTTTGTGAGTTGGCCCTTTAAGAGGGTGCTCTTGTCTCAAATAGGCTGCACCTCTCCTGGCATACAGAAACCCTGCCACGTTTTACAACTGGATGCTATATGGGCACTTGTTCCCAGCTCTGACACTCTGGCCTGGGTAGCCTGGCTTGGTATTTAACCTCCATGCCTCTCAGGGGAACCTCTTGCTGCTGAGATATCCCTCCATAACCTCAGCCACTGTCTGTGGGAGCAGAACCAGCCCCTGTCATATCTTCACCCTTCCTACCATCTTTGAGGTGGCTTCTTCGTTAGTATTTGTTTAAAAGTCTCCTTCTCAGCCCAGTCAGTGGTTGAGCATCAACCTATGAACCAGGAGGTCATGGTTTGATTCTGGGTCAGGGCACATGCCTGAGTCGCAGGCTCAGTCCCCAGTGTGACTTGTACAGGAGGCAGCCAATCAACGACTCTCTCATCATTGATGTTTCTATCTCCTTTTCTCCCTTCCTCTCTGAAATCAATAAAAATATACTTAAAAAATGAAAAATAAATAAGTCTTCTCTTCAGATAGTTTTTAGTTAGTAATTCAGGGTGGTTGTTCCCCAACTTAATTGTATTTCCAGCTTGGTTTTGGGAGGAGCTGAGATCTACTGACTCCACCACATCTTTAAAGTGCTAGTGTATGTTATTTCTGTGCTGTGGATTTTATCAAAGTTTTTTGTCATATATATCAACTTTGACAGCAAGTTACTTATATTCTTTAAATTTTGGTTTCTTCATATGGAAAATTGTCTTAAAATTCAAAAAATACTACAACTTTAGATTCTGGTTGTGAAAATAACATTTAAAATCAATGACTACTTATTAGAACTATGCTTTATTTATTAAATCACAACTTTAAAGGAATGAATGTATCATATTCTCTGCTTATGTACTCCAGGAGCAATTGGATCCCAGGTCAGTGTCTACATTCTGCATTCTTTTTTTGTAATGGTCTGTATTTAATCTGAAGAACTTACTTGTATTTCAGTACCTATCTCTATAATGATTATTCATCTTAAAAAATATGATTTTCCTGTGATACTTATATAGAAGTTATATCTTACATTTATAACTATAATCATTCTTCCTTCATACTTGCCATACTCTGTTTTCACGGCATGTTTGTGGGCAAAACTGTATTACCCAATTCCAAATTCCACTGTTCTTCAGCAGCTTTGGTGTATATCATTTATATACCAAACATACTATGGATGCTGCTTCAGAGCGGTGGTCGGCAAACTCATTAGTCAACAGAGCCAAATATCAACAGAACAGTGATTTAAATTTCTTTTGAGAGCCAAATTTTTTAAACTTAAACTTCTTCTAATGTCGCTTCTTCAAAATAGACTCGCCCAGGCCGTGGTATTCTGTGGAAGAGCCACACTCAATGGGCCAAAGAGCTGCATGTGACTCGAGAGCCATGGTTTGCTGGCCACTGTTCTAGAGCCTTGAAAAGCTCTATAATGATAAGGCTCAACGTGAGGTGGCTTTACAGTTTACCATTGCATTCTACCCTTTTAACCACCCCCAAACCCAAACTGTGATGGTCCAAAATTCTTAGGTTGGTTTCTTTTTATTTTTTATCCTCTAGGTAATGAAGTTTTATCCACTTCTAATCAGGTAATAAAAACATTATCTTTGTCTGATAAATGTCAAAATCCAGATGCCTTTATATAAGCATGGCTGTAGGTCTGCCTTTACTTGAAATTTCTAAATGTGTTGATCGTGCCTTTCAAATTTTAAATAAAATTATTGATAATTTTAGTGCAGAAACAAAAATAAATTTAAAAATTTTTAAATGCTTTGATTTAAATTATTGGAAAGTTCTTGTTGGAATTCTACTAAAGCCTTATTTTAATTTTCAAAACTAATATAACAAAAATAAGTTAATCAAATAAATACACATATATAATCTGACCAACATAAAACATCCATTCTTTTTTTTTTAATATATTTTATTAATTTTTTACGGAGAGGAAGGGAGAGAGATAGAAAGTCAGAAACATCGATGAGAGAGACATCGATCAGCCGCCTCCTGCAAGCCCATAGTGGAGATGTGCCCGTAAGCAAGGTACATGCCCCCGACCGGAATCGAACCTGGGACCTTTCAGTCCGCAAGCAGACGCTCTATCCACTGAGCCAAACCGGTCTCGGCACATTCATTCTTTTTAACTATTCATTTGTTTCTAATCTTTATGTCCATGAATTAACATTCATATTTACAAAAATAGTGGATAGCAACAGGCTCATAACAAAGTTTATTCTTTTTAATTCTACATCACAAGCATTTTATTAACTTTATTATGTAGTATCTTTTTACATTTTTACTTCATAGTCTATGCAATTGAAAGTTTATTTAAAAATCTCAATATTATCAATTGTATTTTATCTTACAAATATTTATAGTTACATAACTTGATTGACTACCTGCTGAGTGTTGATTGTTGCATATATTCTGTCTCAACATGTGAGACCTAAAGGATGCCACTGCTTTTCTGTAGGTGTTCTGAGGGGTAGCAGTGGCTTCCTTTTTCTTTTGTTGTATGAGGTGAAGTGAAAGCAGAGTGAGTAGTAACTCAGAGCATAACATGCATGGCTCAGTGAAGCATCTAAGACATCAGGGCCTGCAGCATGGGCTTGGGACACCTGAAATACAGATCTTCAGAGAAGAAAGAAGGAGGGGTGAGGGACTGAGTTCAAATTTGATGGACAGCTGGATCCTTGATTTCTTTCTTCTTTGTGCTTGGCAGGAAAATGAGGATGGCAGTGGTTCCGAAGAAGTGTGCTACACAGTCATTAGTCCCTACTCGCATCACAAGTCCTCTGTGAGTTCCAATGACAACGGTTATGAGAACATTGACTCCACCACAAAGAGAGTGAAATCGTTTAAAAAAGGACCCAAAACAGAATATGCCCTCCTCAGGATGGCATGCATCACCAGGCCTTCACCCTGCATCCCAGAGCATGATTATGAACTTGTGCTTCCTCACTAGACACTCCAAGCTTCTTCGTCTTCTAGTAACAAGGATGGTAGAGAGTGATGCCCTCTGGGGAGTCTGTCTCTCAGCAATTCACAAAACATTCATTTCTGTCCAGAGTTTAGAAATGATGGCCTTTTAATATGTTGCCTTGAGAAACTCTTAAACATAGTATTTCTGTGATTTGTATGATATCAAGTATTCTACATCTTTTTATTTGTAAGGTTTGAAGATATGAAGATGGTGGGGAAACCTTCCTAGGACAATAAACATGACCTAAAATATATGAGCTAAAACATTCAATTCCAAACATGCTCTCCAAATTTCAAATGCTGATTTTTCATTTCTAATTATGCATTTTATTTTTCATGTATAAACTACTCAATAAGCTTTTAAAATGTAAGACTAGTGATGATACCTTTTAATAACCTGATTCTTAACTTCAATTTTGTCTTTTCTATGTGTTTTAAATTTTACTTGTCATAGTGTTTTAAGAATCTAGTTATTAATATTGAATTTTCTGAGAGGAGAAGCTAAGTATGCCATCTATATATATAAAAGCCTAAGTGACCATTGTAATAGGTTGACTGGTCGCTATGATGCTCACTGACCTTCAGGAGACAGATGCTCAATGCAGGAACTGCCCCTTGGTGGTCAGTGCGCTCCCACAACCAATCTCCCACAGCCAGCCAACCTCTCGTGGTCCTTCCCCTGGGACTGGATAAGACAGCTCAATTGGCTCCCATTACTGGCCAGGCCAAGAGACCCCATCCGTGCACCAAGCCCCTAGTTAATTATAATAGAAAAAATGCAACAGGTATAGTTGCCCATTGTCTTTCTTTCTGATAGTAAATAGGATGATTTTGTTCAAAGATTAGAAAAAACACACACACAAAAAAAGTAAACCTGTGCCGATAGCTCTGTTCACAACAAACTAGGTGATTACCTATGATTAGTAGCTTCTACTAATGAAGAATGAATGCACTCTGATTTTAAATTTTAGGTACACTGATAAGTAACTCATCCATTTTTATTTTCATTCCCAAGGAATTTTTAAATGACATGCCAATATCCTAAAAATGACATAAAGGCTATAATTGACAAAGCCCTGCTATCCTTGTGGATAACTATCTTCCTTTTTTTTTCAAGTTAATGAAATGTTTTATTGTGCATAATAAAAGTGATATATATATATATAAAAAAACATTTCCAGGTCCAGAATCTACAGGAGTATGTGAGGAAAAATTCCACTGGAGTATAATAAGCAAAACTCAATCGATAAAACCATAATCCAATCCACTCCCTATAATAAATACTAACATTCACCATAGGCTTGAAATCCTTGTAGCATCAGTAATTATATTTTTTAAAATATTATAAACATGCATATGATGCATAGGAAGATGGAAAAAATTTAGATTGTAACTGCACACCTTATGTACTTCCAGCTTATCTAATTTACAACCAGTTAAGAACCACAATTTTTAAAGGAAGTATTTAAAAATAATATATGACTCACTGGTAATTGATTTTCTACTCAAATAAATAAGAAAACTTTCATCTTAATGTCACATTGAATTTCAGTACTTTTCAATCCAAGAAAAAAAATCAACTGAGACATGGTCATAAGTTCAGGATTATATATATACTAGAAGCCTGATGCATGAAATTCATGCAAGAGTAGACCTTCCTTCCCTTGGTTGCTAGCACTGGCTTCCCTCTGGCATCCGGGACCTGGACTTCCCTCCAGCACCCAAGGCTAGGGCTTCCCTTGAAGCCCCGACTTCATCTGGAAGGTCGTCCGGAAGGATGTCTGGAAGGATGTCCAGAAGACTGTCCAGTCTAATTAGCATATTATGCTTTTATTATTATAGATTACAGTTTGCCTTGTTATAATACACTAGAGGCATGGTGAATGGATTCGTGCACTGGTGAGGTCCCTCAGCCTGGCCTGTGCCCTCTCACAATACAGGACTGGGCCAAAACTGGCATCCCCAAGGGAGGTAGTAGTGCATGAAGAAACAGGTGGGTGGGGAAGAGCCAGCACTGCTTCACTCATCTAGGTCCCACTGAACCTGCAGCCAATGC
This sequence comes from Lasiurus borealis, assembly GCA_004026805.1. NCBI lineage: Eukaryota > Metazoa > Chordata > Mammalia > Chiroptera > Vespertilionidae > Lasiurus > Lasiurus borealis. The sequence goes on along the minus strand of PVJN01036509.1, from coordinate 14,235 downwards.
TGCTTGATGAGCTCACTGAGTGGCACTCCTGCTATGGGGGCACACTGACTACCAGGGAGCAGCTTCTGCATTGAGTGTCTGCCCCATGGTGGTCAGTGTGTATCATAGTGACCAGTCGACTGGTTGTTTGGTTGTTTGGTCAGTCAGTCGCTTGGTTGCTCTGTCACTTGGTCACTCTGGCTTTTATATATAGACTAGAGACCTGGTGCATGAAATTCGTGCTTGGGGGGCTCCCCTCACCCCAGCCTGCACCCTCTTCAATCCGGGACCCCTTGAGGGATGTCCAACTGCCAGTTTAGGCCCAATCCAGTTTAGGCCTGATCCAAACTGCACCCCTCCAACTGCACCCCCTCAGCCAGCCTAGTTGCTCCTAACTGCCCCACCCACCCACCTGGTCACCTCTTACTGCCCCCTCACTGCCAGCCTGGTTGCCCCCAACTGCCCACTCTGTTGGCCTGGTCACCCCTCATGGTCCCCTTGACAGCCTGGTCTCCTCACGCAGCCTGTTTGTTCAGTTGTTTTGGTTGTCTTTCACTAACCCCCCTGCTGGCCTGATTGCCCATGCAACCTGCTTATTCAATTATTTGGTCATCTCTCACTAACCTCCTTGCTGGCCTGGTTGTAGGCAGCCAATTTGTGAAGGCATGACAGTCAATTTACATATTACCTCTTTATTATACAGGAGGATTTGTGGCTTCATGATAAAATTAACACAAGCTAATTTGCATAACTCACAAGAAAAAAAGCATTAAATGCATTTCTGAAATAAGTTTTTCATTTAATTTTAGAATCTCAAAATAGCATTAGCCCTTGGTATTGTTTCAAAAAAGTTTTGTTAAACCCTGAGTTAGCTAAATAACTTGCTTGAAAGCTTTAAACACAATTGGTATAGAAAATGTTTTCTCTCTAATCTTAATCTTACATATATGGAGGAGGTGAGGGGGAAAGGGCAGACAATTTCTTTAGCTGCATATATGGCTAAATCCATCAAACACCTTAAACTGGAAAGTCCATTATTGATCCCATTAAAAAGAACTGGACAAATACCAGAAGTTACACACTTCATAAACCAAAAGACAATAATATTAGGTTTACAGTAAGTAAAATATTTTTGAAATACTTCAAAAACTTTAACATTAAATTAGAGGAATCGTCTCTTCATTGTAAGAAAGGCACAACAGAAAGTGAAAGACATTTAAACTGATTTTCAATACTCTTCAAAGAAAAGAAATGAAAAATAATGGCTGATTAGCTATTGCAAGCCACATGTGGCTCTTTAGCCTCTTGGGTGTGGCTCTTCCACAAAATACCACAGCCTGGGAGAATCTATTTTGAATAAGTGGCATTAGAAGAAGTTTAAGTTTAAAAAATTTGGCTCTCAAAAGAAATTTCAATTGGTGTACTGTTGATATTTGGCTCTGTTGACTAATGAGTTTGCCGTTCATTGCTCTAAACAAACTAATTACAGTGATCTTTGAATGTCAATGCCCGCCTGACTGGGTGGTTTGTTCTACACTAATAAATATGCAAATTGACCATACCTCCACAACACCGACCAGCCAATCAGGAACTTGTATGCAAATTAATCGAACAAAAACTGGTGGGTTAATTTGCATGTGCAGATGCAGAGCAAAGACTGAAGACTGAAGGTTTAAGACAACTAAAGACTGAAGACTGAAGAGGCTTGGCTTCTCCACTGTGGGCAGAGTGGAGAAGCCTCAAGGCTTGGCTTCTCTGCTGTGGCCACAGTGAAGGCCTAGGTCCCAGGTGCCAGAGGAAAACCGGTGCCAGCAGCCAGGGGAAGGGAAACCTATTGCATGAATCTTTGTGCAGTAGGCCTCTAGTATTTCAATAATTTTGCAATGATTTTTTAAAAAACACAAAGAGCCCTAGCTGGTTTGGCTCAGTGGATAGAGTGTTGGCCTATGGACTGAAGGGTCCTGGGTTCAATTCCAGTCAGGGGCACATAGCCAGGATGCTCAGTAGGGGGCATGCAGGAGGCAGCTTATCAGTGATGATTCTCTCTCATCATTGATGTTTCTCAAACTCTCTTTCCCTCTCCCTTTCTGTTTGAAAGCAGTAAAATATATTTAAATAAATAAAGATACTAAAATGATCCAATCATGCAATGTTCATCTCATGCATTTTGCATCACTTTGCCAACATTGTAGCAGAATCTCAAAGGATTGGGATAATGCTCCAGAGAATAGCAGTTTTTCACCTATTTTTATACATTACAATCAGCGGAAACGTAGGTGGATTACATGAAATTTATTGGTGATAGATTAGAGGCAGGAGGAAGCAAAGGAGGGGGCCCAGGGTCTTTTGGAGAAAAAGCTCTGTCCTCCAACTCTCCCCTCTGGCCCACTGAACCCATAGGTTCAGCATCTATTGTCTACCTACCCTCAGCCCCACTACCAACCCCAGCCAAGCCCCCAGGACCCACAGTCAGACTCAGTGATATCAAGAGTGCCAGCGCCTGGCCACACATCACTTGAGGTCATCCTTGTCTGCCATCTCCTGCTTTCCTCTGATGCATCCTCTTTTCTTCCTTGAGACATCCTCTTAGTGTCCCCACCCTGTATTGCCCCAGTTCCACCCCAACTCAGGAATCAAAGCAAGGGCAGATGACATGTGTCTGTGGAAAGAGGTGTCTGAGCAGAAGGGGAGTAAGAGGTTCCAGTGGAGGCATTACAGACAATATTTCCATTTCACACTCGAATGCCCCAGGGTGTCTTCAACTGGGCTACAGAAGCGCCTTTTCTTCCCTCTTACCCATTCCCCTCCTGCCTCCAGGGTCTGGTCCTGGATCAGAATATTGGAAACAGAGGGAGTCTGCTGGGAGGCAGCCAAGGCAGTCAGCTGGAATAAGGACTGACCTAAATGCTAATCTCTGGGACAGTTGGACCTAGCGGCTGCCATCCTGAGGGCCACACCCTTGCTTTGGGAGATGCAGCTTCACTCAGCCATGAAGCCTAAGCTCTGGCCTGACCTCCTGGTTCAAATCTCAGCTCTGCTACTGGAGAGCTGTATGGCCTGAGCCTACTCCTCAACCTCTCTATGCCTCACTTGTGCACTTATCTGAAAATGGGAGCAATCACAGTAACCACCTGGTAAGGCATTGTGAGGATTAAATTAGGTAATGCCTACAAAGTTCTTGGAACAAGAGCAAATATGTATTTTTTTTGTTTAGTGTTAAGGGAATTATTCAAATCAGGGAGATATTGCATGTCTGAATGAAAATGTGGCACTTCCTAAGCAAAGACTTAGTGCTATGAAGGCAGGGTCCCCTCCTTCCCAGTGTGCCCTGGACTGTCCCAGTGCAGGACTGAACTCCTGTGTAATGGTTAAAGGCAGGGTGGGAATGTTACAGAATTTACCAGGCAACCAAAAAAACAGGCAGGAGTACTGGAGTCACAGGAAAAACCCATTTATTATAAATGTGCCAGACATTTCACAAGTACAGGTGCAGGACTCAGGGAGTCTGTTTTTCTCCAAATCCTGAGCAGAAACATGAAGGAAGCTTTCCCTTTTATACCTTTTTGGGTCTCTTTGTCTCCCAAATTTGGGATAAGACTTACGGACCTTTCGTAGGCATTTTTTTTTAAATAAATGTGTGCTGGGATGGCAGTGGGGTGGGGACAATGCACCTAGTACCTGTCTAGGAGGGAGCTTATGGCCTTGAGCACAGCACAACTTTAGATAACTGACAAATACAGTGGTACCTCGAGATATGAGTACCCTAACATGAGATTTTTGAGATACGAGCTGTGGAGCGAGCTATTTTTGCTTTGAAATACGAGCAACATTTGAGATAGGAGTAATCGCGCGGATCGGCCGGCTGCACACGACCCGCCAGTTTACCGCGACTCGAGCTTCTCATAGTTTCCCACGCCTCAAGGTAATGGAACGAATTAAACTCGTATCTCGAGGTACCACTGTACCTGGCATGGGAGTAGCTAGAAGTGGCAACAGAGCGGCTTGCAAAGTCTGATAAGTAGAGAAAGGGTTTGCGAGGTTACTGGCACACAGATTCAGATTGCTAGCCCCCCTAAAAATGTCTCATTTTTCCCATCAGGAGCAGTCCACCCCAGGTGCGTGCCATTGTCATCTGTAGAGAATTTTAAAATGACAGTAAAACAAACTAAAAGTCAATTCACTTATTATAATTCAGACATGCCGGAAATTCTAGATGTCAGTAATAAAACACTCCTCTCACTGGTCGGTCTGGCTCAGTTGGTTGAGCTTTGTCCCACGCACCAAAAGTTCTCACAGTCCGATTCCTGGTCAGGGCACATGCCCAGGTTGTAGGCACAGTGCCTGGTAGGGGCCTGTGGGGAGGCAGCTGGTCAATGTTTCTGACATCAATCTTTCTCTCGCTTTTTCTCTCAAAAATAAATCAAAAAATATATATGTTTTAAAATATATTTTATTGATTTTTTACAGAGAGGAAGGGAGAGAGAGAGTTAGAAACATTGATGAGAGAGAAACATCAATCAGCTGCCTCTTGCACACCCCCCTACTGAGGATGTGCCCGCAACCAAGATATGTTCCCTTGACCGAATCGAACCTGGGACCCTTCAGTTCACAGGTTGACTCTCTATCCACTGAGCCAAACCGGTTTTGACAAAACATATATTTTTTAAAGACATTCTTTTCCTCCCAAATATTACAGGAGTCTAAATTCTAAACAATTGCTATGGTTACTTGTTGTGTGTTTTTAAAAACTGAAATATAGCCCAGCAGGTGTGGCTCAGTGGCTGAGCATCAACCTGTGAGCCAGGAGGTCATGGTTCGATTCCCTGACAAGGCACATGCCCAGGGTGTGGGCTCAATCCCCTGTAGAGGGTGTGCAGGAGGCAGCTGGTCAATGATTCTCTCTCATCATTGATGTTTCTATCTCTCTCTCTCTCTCCCTCTCCTTTCTTTTCTGAAATCAATAAAAATATTTTTGAAAAATAAAAATAGAAATATAAACCACATAACATAAAATTCACCCTCTGAAGTGAATAATTCAGTGGTTTGGGGAATGTTCATGGAGCTGAGCACCTATCACCACTATGTAATTACAGAGCATTTTGTATTACCCCAAATAAGTCCATCCACATTAGCAGTCACTCTCCATGGCCCATCAGCTACTAAGAAGTTTTAATATCATTATCTGTAAACTTCAAACAAGCACCTTATTAATTCCTCCCACGTGGAAGTTAATTCTCAGAACTCCTAGATGTTCAATCAAGTGCTGATGTCTGGACACTCAGCAACACAGTTGGGTTTGTTTGTTTTTTTAATGTATTTTTATTAATTTCAGAGAGGAAAGGAAGGGGGAGGAAGAGAGAGAGAGAATATAATTGATCCGCTGCCTCCTGTGTGCCCCACACTGGGGATCGAGCCCACAACCTGGGCATGTGCATTTGACCAGAATAGAACCTGGGATCCTTCAGTCTACAGGCTGACACTCTATACACTGAGCTAAGCCAGCTGGGGCCACAGTTGGGTTTTTTATTGTTTTTATCATGTAAAATATACATAACATAAAGTTGACCATTCACAATATTGTGCAGCCCTCACCACCATCCACCTCCAGAACTTTCTCATCTTCCCAAGCTGAAACTCATCCCATCCTCCTCCCCAGCACCTGGCTCCCACCATCTACTTCATGTCTCTATGGATTTGACTCCTCTAGGGACCTCCTGTGAGTGGAATCACATAACATTTGTTTTTTTGTGTTTGGCTTTCACTGAGCATAATGTCCTCAAGGACATTTCATCCATGTGGTAAGAGGGGCCAGCCTTTTTAAGGCTGAATAATATCCCATCATGTGAATGGACCACATGGTGTTTATCCATCATCCACTGATGGACACAGGTTGTTTCTACCTTTTGGTGACTGCAAATCATACTGCTGTGAACATGGGGTCCAGGTGTCTGTTGAGTCTTTCTTTCCCAGTCTTGGGGTGTATAGCTAGGGATGGACTTGTTGGGTCATATGGAAATGCTATGTTGCACTTTTTGTAGAATGGACAGGTTGTTTTCCTTGGTGGCTGTACCAGTAATGCATAAGGATTCCAAATTCCCCACATCCTCGTCATCATTATTTACTGTCTGGATTTTTTTTGTAGTAGTCATCCTAATGGGCATAGGAGATACCTCATGGTGGTTTTGCATTTCCTTAATGACTACAATGTTGAGCTACACACAGCTTTTCGAGTGAGTTTGTACAGATCTAGAATAACTCACTGGTTTTCCTTGAGGCATAGTTCAGGTTCCCAACCCCTGTAGGTCTACGGATTTTTTTTTTAAGTAAGTTTGTGCCAGGATGGGATGGCTCAGTAGTTGAGCATCAATCTATGAACCTGAGGTTATGGTTTGATTCTCGGTCAGGGCACATGCCTGCGTTGCAAGCTCGATCTCTAGTAGGGGTTGTGCAAGAGGCAGCTAATCAATGATCCTCTCTCATCATTGAGGTTTCTATCTCTCTCTCCCTCTCCCTTCCTCTCTGAAATCAATAATAAAAATATATATATATTTATTAAAAGTAGGTTGGAAATATATAACAAAATCTTCCTGATTGTAATGGCGAAAAAGGAAAAAACAAACCAGACTTAGAGTTATTCTAATTCTATCCTTCTATGTAACCACTTAAAGTTTTAAATTCATGTTTAAAATTTAAAACAGTGGTATTTCAAAAAGAAAGAAAAATTTACAATGCAATTAATATTTTTGTTGGATAAGCACAAAATTTGATTCATATATGAAATATTTTACTGAGTTTACTAGCCTTAAAATTTGTTTTAAGTACTGTTCTTCAATTGTTAACTATTATTTTTTTTTACCTTTTTTTTTTTTAAAGAACATTAGAGTCCCATGGACACTTTACTCTCCTTCCCCCCAGCTTTACAGTTCATTATCAAATAGAGGATCTGGCATTGGCACAATATGTGTGCATAGGTCAATGTCATTTTATTTTACTTATTTTTTAAAAAATCATTATTGTTCAGATTATTACATTTGTTCCTCTTTTTCACTCCCATAGCTCGCCTCCACCTGGCTCCCACCCCACCCTCTGCCCTTACCTCCTCCCCACCCCTGCCCCGTTGTCCTCATCCATAGGTGTATGATTTTTGTCCAGTCTTTCCCTGCACCCCCCTCACCTCTTTCCCCAAGAAAATTATCAGACAACTCCCTTTATTATGCCCCTAATTCTATTATATTCCCCAGTTTATTCTGTTCATCAGAGATTCACTTGTTGATAGATATGTATTTGTTGTCCATAATTTTTATCTTTACCTTTACCTTTGTTGTTCATAATTTTTACCTTTACCACTTTCTCTTTCTCTTCTTAAAGAATACCTTTCAGCATTTCATATAATACTGGTTTGGTGCTGATGAACTTTTTAAATTTTTTCTTATTTGTGAAGCTTTTTATCTGCCCTTCAATTCTGAATGATAGCTTTGCAGGGTAGAGTAATCTTGGTTGTAGGTTCTTGCTATTCATCATTTTGAATATTTCTTGCCACTCCTGTCTGGCCTACATAGTTTCTGTTGAGAAATCAGCTGACAATCATATGAGTGCTCCCTTGTAGGTAATGAACTGTTTTTCTCTTGCTGCTTTTAATATTCTCTCTTTGTCTTTTGCTCTTGGTATTTTAATTATGATGTGTCTTGGTGTGGTCCTCTTTGGATTCCTTTTGTTTGGGGTTCTGTGTGCTGCCTGAACTTGTCTTTCACCAGGTGGAGGAAGTTTTCAGTCATTATTTCTTCAAAGAGGTTTTCAGTATATTGCTATCTCTTTTCTTCTGGCACCCCCATAATTCTGATGTTGGTACGCTTGAAGTTGTCCCAGAGGGTTCTTACACTAGCTTCACACTTTTGGATTCTTTTTCTTTTTTCTTTTCCAGTTGAGTGTTTTCTGCTTCATTGTATTTCATATCTTTGACTTGATTCTTGCATTCCTCTAGTCTGCTGTTAGGTCTCTCTATAATATTTTTTATTTCAGTCAGTGTATGTTTAATTTCTAGTTGGTCCTTTTTCATCTCTAGTTGGTTGTTTTTCATCTCCTTTTGGGCCTTACTAAATTTATCCATTTTTTCTAGGAAATTCTAAAAAAACCTTATAACCGTGGTTTTGAACTCTATATTCAGTTGTTTGTTTTTCTCCATTTCTTTCATTTGTGACCTGTTCTTTTGTCTCCACATATTTCCCTGCTTTCCTGAGTTGGTAGAGTAGGTTGAGTGCTAGGTGTCCTATATGGCCCAGTGGCTCAGCCTCCCCAGTTACCTAAGGTGGACACTCTTGGTGTGCCCCTTTGTGGACTGTGTATACAGTCTTGTTGTAGTTAAGTCTTTTTTTTTTTATTAAATCTTTATTATTCAGATTATTACATTTGTTTCTCTTTTTTCCCCTCCATCCAGCTCCCACCCCTCCCTCTACCCTTACCTGTCCCCCATTGACCTCATCCATAAGTGTATGATTTTTTCCAGTCTCTTCCTGCACCCCCCTTTTCCCTTCCCCCCTGAGAATTGTCAGTCCACTCCCTTTCTGTGCCCTGATTCTATTATATTTACCAGTTTATTTTGTTGATCAAATTTTAATTCACTTAATTTTTAGATTCACTTATTGATAGATATGCATTTGTTGTTCATTTTTTATCTTTTACCTTTTTCTTCTTCCTTTTCTTAAAGAGTACCCTTCAGCATCTCATATAATACTGGTTTGGTGCTGATGAACTCCTTTAGCTTTTTCTTATCTGTGAAGCTCTATATCTGCCCTTCAATTCTGAATGATAGCATTTTGATTATAATGTGTCTTGGTGTAGTCCTCTTTGGATTCTTTTATATGGAGTTCTGTGTGCTTCCTTGACTTGTAAGTCTATTTCTTTTACCAGATGTGGGAAGTTTTCAGTCATTATTTCTTTAAATAGATTTTCAGTATCTTGCTCTCTCTCTTCCTCTGGCATCCCCACAATTCTGATGTTGGTACGCTTGAAGCTGTCCCAGAGGCTCCTTACATTATCTTCACACTTTTGGATTCTTTTTTCTTTTTGCTTTTCCAGTTGAGTGTTTTCTGATTCTTTATATTTCAAATTCTTGACTTGACTCTTGCCTTCCTCTAGTCTGCTGTTAGGACCCTGTATAATATTTTTTATTTCAGTCAGTGTATGTTTAATTTTGAGTTGGTCCTTTTCCATCTCTAGTTGGTCCTTTTTCATCTCCTCTTGGGTCTCGCTAAATTTATCTATCTTTTCTAGGATATTCTTGAAAAACCTTATAAGTGTGGTTTTGAACTCTATATGCAGTCGTTTGTTTTCCTCCATTTCTTTTGTTTGTGATCTCTTCCTTTGGCTTCTCATTTTCACTATGCCAGGAGAACTTCTATGTTGGATTCAGCATTATGATACAAGACTTGCAAAACTCCAAAAGCCTCTCTGTTGAGCTTGGGATGGGTGGAGTCTCAGGGCTTAAAGGACAGCTTTGCCTTCCAGTCAGCCCTGCCCTTTACAGCCCCTTGGTCCCACGTGTCTCTGGGTAATGCTGGAGCAGTCCCTGTGCATGCGCTTGCAGTGCCTCTAGACCACTGCCTTTCCTGCTCTCCTACGCTCAGGGACCATATGAGTCTGGGTCCCCAGGGTGTCGCCCCAAACTGGGGTTTAGTGGAGTTAGAAGTGGCGCAGTTGTGAGGCTCTGTCTCCAGCCCCCTCGTGAAAGCCTTGGGGACAATCAGCTTTCAGTCTTCTGCTCGCAGTTCTGTGCACGCCACCAGACCTCTTCCCTTTCCGTGCACTTCTCCCTTTTCACAGTCCAAACTCCCCCCGTATGAGTTTCAGCTGGACCTGGGTTTCGGTGCCAGAGGATAAGGGGTTCAATGCCGTTGGGAATCTTCGTTTCCCTCCCGCCAGAGAAAGCCAGCCAGGTACTTCGGCACCCACTCTCTCAGTGTGTGCGTCTCCATACCTCAGCTTTTTGCAGCTCCTCTGGGTCTCTGTGAGCCCCTCTCTTTCCTTCTAGTTGTAGAATTTCCACTCAGTCAGCTATCCTGTGGTTCTGGATGCTGTCTGTTTTGTCTTTTAGTTGTAGTTTTGAAATTGTTGTGTGAGGCAGCAGTGTAGGTATTTACCTATGCTGCCATCTTGGATTCTCCTCACCCAGTGGGTCTTGACAGGGGATCTCAGGCTGTGTTCCCTGTAGTTAAGTCTTGATTGTTGTTGGTATCACTGGGGAATTGACCTCCAAGCCAATTGGTTGTGAGGATCAACTGTGTCTGTGCCTGGAGAACTTCTGTGCTGGACTCAGCCTTAAGATTTACAAGATTGCAACAGCCTCTGTGCTGGGCTTGGATGTGGTGGAGTCTCGGGGCTGAGCAGAGAGCCTTGGCTTCCTGTCAGCCCTGCCCTATGTAGCAGTCCCTGGGTCTCAGTGCCTCTGGGTAATCTCTGCAGCCTTCTCTGTGCCCATGCGTGCATTATTAGACCTCTGCCTTTTGCATGCATGATCCTCCAGACCTCTGCCTTTCCAGCTCCCCTGAGTTTCTGTGCACTCTAGGGACCAGTATGAGTCTGGATCCCCTGGGGTTCAGTGCGGCTGGACCTGGATTTCAATGCTGTTGGGAGGTTCTGTTTTCCTCCTACTAGAGGAAGCCAGCGGCACAATCAGCAGTCAGTGCTCTGTGTGTGCACTTTCGCACGCCCCCAGACCTCTGTCTTTCACGGCTCCCCTAAGTTTTCCTGCACTCCTTCCTTTTCACAACAGTCCAGTATGAGTCTCACCCGGAACTGGGTTCAGTGCAGTCGGGATTTTCCTTCTCCCTTCTGCTAGAGGAAGCTAGCCAGACCCTTCTCCTGGTTGCAGGTACATCCCCAGTAGGGGGCATGCAGGAGACGGCTGATTGATGTTTCTAACTCTCTATCCCTCTACCTTCCTCTGTGAAAAATCAATAAAATATATTTTTTAAAAAAAAATTACCACAGCGTAAATGTTTTTGAATGAGTAATCCATCCACACAGAACCAAAACATATTAGTCTACTAGTATACAGAAAATACTAAAGCTCCTTCCCATCGCCCTAGCCTATATGTAACCTCTGTATTCCAAATAATCCACTTGTCACGCTCATTTTAAAATATGCTTAACAATTTTTCAATAACATGTTTAAAAATATATTTGTGACTGGGCGGAGCACAGGATGCTTGGGGAAGTGAAACTTCTCTATGTGACATGATAATGCTGGGCACATGTCATTGTCATCTGGCAGTTCCTAAGTTGGAAGGGGAGGGCTGTCCCCTCCTCAGTTCTTGTCAGTCTCATTAGGAAGTTTTCAGACCAGTGACACCAGTGTTGAAGCAAAGCAAGCAAATTTATTCAGAAAGCAAGGCAAGCAAATTTATTGAAAAACTAGAGGCCTGATGCACGAAATTTGTGCAAGGGGCTTGGCCCTCACAGCCAGAGGGGCTTGCCTCGGCCCTCACAGCCCCAGCTTAATCTGGAAGGTCGTCCAGTCTAATTAGCACATTACACTTTTATTATTATAGATACACTTGGCATAAAGCGTAAGTGGGCACCCAGCTAACCTGAGTCCATACCTGGTGGGGTTCTAGTGGTTTTATACCCTTCTTCCTTTAGGGTAGCAAATTAGGTTTGAAATCCCCCTTTCACTTTGTTGTGGCTTTCCTCAAGATGTTTGTATGTGTGCCTGGTCATCTTGTTTGGCAAGTTCCAAGATTTCTTTGTTCAGTGGTCAAAGAAAGCTCCCCGTCTTCCCTCCTCCCCACTCCTGCCTCATTTAAGCTATGTGTTCTCTGATTAGAAAGGAGAGGTATTACCCATTTGCTCTCAAGTGGCTGGGGAAGATAAGGGCTTGCTATTTACAAGCTGGCTGCAAGCTTCCCGAACTGTTGGGCCTTGTTTTGTTTTCTTGTCTCCAATTCCCTGCTCCACCTGCCCTACTGGTCTGTCTTATCATGATGCGTTTGTCCAAACCCACAGAATGTGTGCAGGAGGGAACCCAGTGTAAACTGGGGACTCTAGGTGACAGTGACATGTCAATATGAGTTCACCCATTATAACCATGGCACTGCTCTGGTGGGGTAGTGTTCATGGGGCCTGTGCCTGTGTGGGTGCAGAAGGTACATGGGAACTCCCTGTCCTTTCTACTCAATTTTGCTATGAATTTAAAACCACTTGAAAACATCAAGTCGATGTAAAGTTACTAATCTGGTTTTCCTCACAAAACCATTCCAGCGTAGAGGCAATGAAGACCATGGAAATCATCTGGGAACATCATGGCGCTGACCGCTGCTGGCCGGCTCTGCAAAGGGTGCAGGTGTGGCTTTCACCGGAGGAGTAGGACCTGTGCAGAGCCTCAAAGTGTCTGGCCCTAAAAAATAGCTCTTTATCTGGCTGGTATTGTCAGATGCTGCACATGGTTATTGTGCTCCCTATTAAAAGGAGCTCCTCCCCAACGTGGAGACTCACTGCAAGTAATAGAGTTCTGTCTCTCAACCTCTTCCCCATTTTCATCCCTAACCAAGTAACCTTGATAAACATTTTCCCTACTCGTCCCCTATATTAAGTATTAAGGAATAAGATTCTATTGGGTAGAGCTGGAGATTATCTTGCTAAATCACATAAGCCAGTCAGAGAAAGACAGCTACCACCCAATTTCACTATTATGTGAAATCTAATGAACAAACTAAACCAACAAACAAAATAGGGGGCATCTGTAATATTCTCAACAATAAAAATAAGTTAAATATGCTCAAAAGAAAAATGCAGGGAGAACCCAAGATGGCAGCATAGGTAAACACCTACACTGCTGCCTCGCACAACAATTTCAAAACTACAACTAAAAGACAGAACGGACATCATCCAGAACCACAGGAAAGCTGGCTGAGTGGAAGTTCTACAGCTAGAAGGAAAGAGAGGGGCTCACAGAAACCCAGAGGAGCTGCAAAAAGCTGAGGTATGGAGACACACGCACTGAGAGACTGGATGCCAGAGTACCTGGCTGGCTTTCTCTGGCGGGAGGGAAACGGAGACTCCCAATGGCATTGAACCCCTTATCTTATGACACTAAACCCCAGATCCAGCCAAAACTCATTCAGGGGGAGTTTGGACTGTGAAAAGGGAGAGGTGCACGGAAATTTAGGGGAGTCACAAAAGATCAGAGGTCTGGTGGTGGTGCGCACGGCACTGCACACAGGACAGATTGCTGATTGTGCTGCTGGCTTTCACGAGTGGGCGGGAGACAGACCCTCCCAACTGTGCCACTTCTGACTCCACTAAGCCCCTGTTTCGGGAGAATCCCTTGGGACCTAGACTCATGTGGTCCTGGAGCACAGGGGAGCCGGAGGGGCAGTGGTCTAGAGGCACTGCAGGTGCGCACGCATAAGGACCACTCCAGCGATTACCCAGTCACGTGAGACTCAGGGGCCGTGGAGGGCGGGGCCGACTGGAAGGCAAGGCGCTCCCTTAAGTCCTGAGACTCCACTCCTCCCAAACTCAACAGAGGCTTCTGAAGTTTTGCAAGTCTGGTATCATAAGGCTAAATTCAACACAGAAGTTTGCCTGGCATAGTGAAAATGCTGAGAAAAGGGAAGGGATCACAAACAAAAGAAATGGAGGGAAAAAAACGACTGGATATAGCATTCAAAACCACGCTTATAAGGTTTTTCAAGAATATGCTAGAAAAGATGGATAAATTTATCAAGTCCCAAGAGGAGAGGCAAAAAGACCAACTAGAGATGCAAAAGATCCAACTAGAGATAATAGATAAATTTAGCGAGTCCCAAGAGGAGATGAAAAAGGACCAACTAGAGACACTGACTGAAATAAAAAATATTATACAGAAACCTAACAGCAGACTAGAGGAAGGCTAGAATCAAGCCAAAAATTTGAAATATAAAGAAGCAGAAAACACTCAACTGGAAAAGCAAGAAGAGAAAAGAATCCAAAAATGTGAAGATAACATAAGGAGCCTCTGGGACAGTTTCAAGCGTACCAACATCAGAATTGTGGGGGTGCCAGAAGAAGAGAGAGAGCACGATACTGAAAACCTATTTAAAGAAATAATGACTGAAAACTTCCCACATCTGGTAAAAGAAATAGACTTACAAGTCCAGGAAGCACACAGAACCCCATATAAAAGGAATCCAAAGAGGACCACACCAAGACACATCATAATTAAAATACCAAGAGCAAAAGACAAAGAGAGAATATTAAAAGCAGCAAGAGAAAAACAGT
>PVJN01036508.1:0-21461 GCA_004026805.1 Lasiurus borealis | reverse complement strand
CCACCCCGCCCACCCCCAGGGGGAAGCCAGCCTCCGAGGAGCCCCATTTCCCAGCGATTCCTGCAGGATCTGGCTCAGCCCCAGGCAGGGGCGCCAGCCAACGTGCCTGGGGCTGCAGGGAGGCTCCCCATCCGATGGTCCTAGAATGGTAAGAGCCAGGAACATTCCAGGTACCAGCGGACAGCAGTGGGCAGCCACCTAGTGAGCCCTGCCTTCCCTCCTCCAAGGAATAAATCTCTGTCCTTCTCCCCAGCCGGAGGGTGAGTCGCTTAAATCACCCAACTTTAGGGAGAAAAGAGAGCAGAGATCCATGAAGTGCCCTCTGCCAGCCACACCGCAGGACAGGCACCTTAAGAGAATAAGTCTCATTTTGGCGCATCAGCAAAAACGCTGGTGAAGAGTCCAGTGATTCATCCCTAAAGACCTCCCCTAAACACCCAGCCTTTTACACCCAGGGGGCACGCCCTGGCCGTTCCCTCCCCGCCTCCTTCCCCGCAGGCTGGCATGTCCTTGACCAGAATCGAACCTGGGACCTTGCAGTCCTCAGGCCGACGCTCTATCCACTGAGCCACACCGGTTTCGGCCCTCTCTTTTTTTTTAATGGCTCCATTTCTCTTTTATTTGACGAACGTTTATTGATACCTACTATGTACTAGGCCCTGTGCCACACACACCCAGGGCACAGAGTGGGCAACCTAGTCTCGGACTCTCTCTCTCCACCTCTTCCAATAAATAAATAGATAGATAGATAGATAGATAGATAGATAGATATGCAAGCATCTCCTTGAGTTAGGATTAGAAAAAGAACAAGCAAGCTGACTCCTGCTGCAGCCCCATCAGCTGGGGGACCCGAGGCCCCTGCTCTGAACTGGGAGAGGCTGTCGGTGGGAGAACAAACTGGCGGTGACACTTCCAAAGGCACAGGTGAGCCCACCGAGCGGCCCGCTCCGGGCCAGTCAGCCGCCCACTGGCCCCTGCGGGAAGGTCTTCCCGTGGACATTGACTCCTGGGGCCAGACCGGGGAGGGCTGGGCCGGGGACACTCGGGAACGGTCAAGGCAGAGCGTGCGTGTAGTGGAGCTGGAAGAAAAGCTGAGGAAATCAACCGGAAAAATCATCGAGAAGCAGCCGAACCAAGAAAATGAGAATCGTGGTCTGGAGGTCTAACCCCAAGGAGATGTTTCAAGACAAAGAAAAACAGGGGCAGTAGAAAGCAGATCAAATGCCCCAGCCCCGGCCGAGGATGCACATCCGGTCAGAGAGGACCACGGGGCCCAGGACAGTGAAGGACAAAAGCTGCTTCGTGCCGAGACCGGTGTGGCTCAGTGGATAGAGCGTCAGCCTGTGGACTGAGTGGTCCCAGGTTCAATTCCGGTCAAGGGCATGGACCTTGGTGGCAGGCACATCCCCAGTGTGGGGCGTGCAGGAGGCAGCTGATCGATGTCTCTCTCTCATCGATGTTGTCCCTCTCTCTTCCTCCCTGTAAAAAATCAATAAAATATATTTTTTAAAAAAAGAAAAAAGGTGCTTCATTAGTAAAGGGACGACCATGTACATCCTTCCCCCGGGAGCGCCATTCCAGGGAGGCTCCCAGCCATGGCTTCTCCAAACATCCCGGAAACAAACATTCCAGCCTTCACCTATGGAGGGCGTCCTCCTCTGCATCCTCGAGCGCTGAGTGGTCTTTTCTCGGGGCACATCCGACCTCCCCGTATCAGGGACCAGTCAGTTTGGGTCAGAGCCCCCCTCACAGCTTCCTCAGAGGTCCACCCCCACCCCCCTCACCTTCTGACACACCGGGAGTCTGGGCTCAGACACAGCGTCTGGAATTCGCAGATAGAAGGAGGTAACGCAGCCCAGAGCAGCAACCCAGGCCGGCAGTGCAAGAACAAAGGGACATTATTCAGGCTGACGAAGGATATTCGCACAGTTTCCTGCCAGAAACCAAACCGGGGTGCCAGCTCCCCTGGCCTCTGCTCTGCATCACCCCGCAGGCCCTGGCCCGCCAGACGCGCACAGAGACAGCGGAGATGGGAAGCGAGCACGCACCGTCAGGAAGGGGTTTGTGTGCAGAGAACACAGGTCTGCCTATCCATCATGCGAGCGGAAGGAGACCTCCTTCCTCCCTAAAAATCAATGTGAAATTAATTGCACTTCTAGTTACTTAGCAACAAAGACAGGAACTGTGTCTTAAAATAATCCTTAGGAGAGAAATTGTAGCCCAGCTGGCCTGGCTCAGGGGTGGAGCATCGACCTGTGTGAACCAAGAGGTAATGGCTGGATTCCCAGTCAGGGCACAGGCCAGGGTTGCAGGCTCCATCCCTAGTGGGGGGCATTGCAGGAGGCAGCCAGTCAGTCAATGATGCTCTCTCATCCTTGGTGTTTCTATCCTTCTCTCCCTCTTCTTTCCTCTCTGAAATCAACAAAATATATATATTTGTTAAAAAGATAGAAATTGCCGAAACCGGTGTGGCTCAGTGGATAGAGCTTCGGCCTGCTGACTTGAAAGGTCCCGGGTTCGATTCCAGTCAAGGGCATGGATCTTGGTTGCGGGCACATCCCCAAATAGGAGGTGTGCAGGAGGCAGCTGATTGATGTTTCTACCTCTCTATCCCTCTCCCTTCCTCTCTATAAGAAGTCAATAAAATATATTTTAAATTTTTTTTAAAAAAAGATAGAAATTTTAAAAGCACCTAAGAATAATTCTTACGCAGAGACCGGTTTGGCTCAGTGGATAGAGCGTTGGCTTGCGGACTGAAAGGTCCCAGGTTCCATTCCGGTCGGGGGCATGTACTTTGCTTGTGGGCACATCTCCACTGTGGGGCGTGCAGGAGGCGGCTGATCGATGTCTCTCTCTCATCGATGTTTCTGACTTTCTATCTCTCTCCCTTCCTCTCTGTAAAAAATCAATAAAATTTTAAAAAATAATTCTTACAACTCTAAGGGTTGGAGAGAAATTAAAACCTTAGATAGAGAGGCTGTTCATTGATGGGAGGACTGTGGTAGAGAAGTGAATTCTCCTCACACTGATGTGTAGAGTCAACATAAGAACAGGCAAAATGGTGGAGGACAGACAGTCCAGAGAAACCGTTCTGAGTGCCTTCTCCTTGCGAGCGAGGCTTTCTCTCAAGGCCAGTGTGCGTGCCAGCACGGCCGAGTCTGGCTCTGGGGCTGCTCACAGCACCGTGGCGGTAGCCAGTCTGCCCCGGTTCGCATGGCATCTGGGCTGCAGCTCCTTCTGGTTCCGTGACCGCAGGCATGTCCCTTCGCCCCTGTAACTCATTTACCCGCTTTGACGGTGAGGAGCAATGCCCCCCGGCCGCGGCCCTGGTTAATGGAGAGGCCAGGCCCAGGGCAGCACCGGCACCCTGAGCGTGTGGGGCCAGCCATGCCCTCCCGCTTCCACTCTCTGGTCTCTGAGTCTGAGCTCCTCGCAGGAGGACACACGTATCACTGGCCCCGCCGCCTCCGGGCCTAGCCCAGCGCCTGCGCCTTCCTGCGTTCGCTGTCCTGTTCCTGGCCCGGGAGAGTGGGGGTGGGTGGGGTGTGGGGGGCGGGGATGGTCCAGGTTTGGTGCTGTCCAACGGCCCAAGTGTTTCAACCACAAGACCGTCCCCACTGTGCTGCCCACACTCAGTGCCCCCCGGAGCACGGTCCACAGGGACACTTGGAAAACACCGCCAGTGGCCTCTCTCACCCACAGCCCTCTGTCCCCACAGGCGGGGGACGCCCCCTGTGGGCTTGGTATCAGGGGCCGGGGCGTTCCTCAGCTCACCGCACCCTGTGAGGTCATCCGGTCCACGCAGGCCCCCTCTGCGTGTACTTCATTCTTGTTACCCCATCGCCACGCCCCGCAGCAGGCCATCATCCTGGTGCTTCCAGCACATGTCTCAGATGCGGTCACCTTCGTCCATGAGGTCCCTGGTGGAACAAAAACCTGGCATCTGGGGAAACCAGACCCATCAACTTGGGGCCTACAGTTGGGGCTTTTGAAGCTAAAAATAAAATAAATAAATGAAAAATAAGTCACTGAAACCGGTGTGGCTCAGTGGCTAGAGCGTCGGCCTGCAGACTGAAAGGTCCCAGGTTTGATTCTGTTCAAGGGCATGTAACTTGGTTGCGGGCACATCCCCAGTAGAGGGGTGCTGGAGGCAGTTGATCAATGTCTCTCTCTCTCATCCTTGTTTCTAACTCTCTAACTCTCTCCTTTCCTCTCTAACTCTTTCCTTTCCTCTCCATAAAATATATTAAAAATAATAATGCCAAAACCAGTTTGGCTCAGTGGATAGAGCATCGGCCTGTGGACTGAAGGGTTCCAGGTTCGATTACAGTCAAGGGCATGTACCTTGGTTGCGGGCGCATCCCCAGTAGGGGGCGTGCAGGAGGCAGCTGATCGATGTCTCTCTCTCATCGATGTTTCTAACTCTCTATTCCTCTCCCTTCCTCTCTGTAAAAAATCAATAAAATATATTTTAAAAATATAATAATAATAATAAGTCTTTTCTGCCGCGAAGTCACAAGTCTACATTTTCAGTCACTTCCCGGTGTTGCTGATCACATGTGTGTCTTTTATCCATTGGGAACCCTCTTTCTTCCCGCTGGGCGGCCAGGCTAAGGTCTGGGTAGCAGGCCGTCCCTGGGGCGGGGCTGTGGGGAGCAGGGGGCGGGGAGCGGGGGACTCTGGGTTTTGGCTCAGCTCTCTCAGGAAGGAGCTGATTCCCGGGGCAGAGGGGTGTCAGCCGAGGGTCTGAGGGATGGTGTTCACCAGGAGTTTCGCAGCACGAAGTAGGAAACACTCCTTTGATGAAACCGATTTAACACACCGCAGCCCTGACACTGGACCAGTCACTCTCACACGTTTGAAGAATCTAGTGGAGCCAGGAAACAGCAGGGCCACTAGGAAAGTGAGGGCTGAGCCTGCGTCTTCTGTCTGGACGGCGCCATCAAACGGCAGGCCACGGCCCTTCGTGCCATCGTGTGGGACCTGGCACGGACGCTCTGGGCCACGGACCGGGCAGGGGACGTGCCGAGTAGCGTCCTCTCTAAGGAGGCAGTGAACCTTCACAAAAGACTGAAATGTCAGGTGTGGGAGCCCCTTTCGTGTCCCGCGTGGTTCAAGGTTCCAGTTCAGGGTTCGGGTTCTGGAGGAGGCCGCACACAAATGAAAAGAGAGACTAGAAAAGCATTAACTTGGGAATATTGGGGAGGCAGGCGGGATCCCACCTCTAGTGGGAGGACTACCCCCTCCTTTGGCCTTGCCATCCCTTTTATTCGGGTTTGGGATATGCCGGAAACCACTCATTGTCTCACTCATAGAAAGTGGACGAGGAACCCGGAAGACTGGTCAACCTTGAAGCTCTGAAAGGTCAAAACCAGCCACCCCCTATCTAATGGAGACAATGAGCTTCCCCATGAAATAATTATGTAAATCCTGACTGATAAGATAATCTACTTGTTCCTGGAATTGCCTGCTTTAGGGCAAAGGGTGTCTCCCAAACCTGAACAAAAGGAATGGCAAGGTCAAAGGAAGGGGGTAGTCCTTTACACTAGAGCAGTGGTTCTCAACCTTCCTAAGGCCCCGACCCTTTAAGACAGCTCCTCATGGGGTGGTGACCCCCAACCATAACATTATTTCTGCTGCTTCTTCATTACTGTCATTTTGCTACTGTTATGAACTGTAATGTAAATATCTGATAGGCAGGATGTATTTTCATTGTTACAAATTGAACGTAAGTAAAGCATAGGGATTCATCACAAAAACAATATGTAATTGTATATTGTGAAATACTTATTTCTAATGACAAATAAATGAAATTTTGTCTTGAATCGTGGTGCAGCATGGGCAACAGTCTTCCTAGGACAACAGTAAACGACATGGCTACACTTTGCTGTACCGAGGAGCGGTGTGTTGGTTCCTAAGACCATGGGAAATAGGTGTTTTCTGCTGGTCTTAGGCGACCCCTGAGAAAGGGCCGTTCGACCCCCAAAGGGGTCTCGACCCACAGGTTGAGAACTGCTGCACTAGAGGAAGGCTCCCATCTGGCCCCCCAGTATCGCCAAATCAATATTCTCTAGTCTCTCTTTTCGTTGGCAAGCAGCCTCCTCCAGAACCCGAACCCTGAACCGGGAACCCTGAACCACGAGGGATGTGGGAAGAGGATCCCACAGGGATACCCCCTCTGGCTGTGGTGGGGGTGATGGGAAGATGGCGGGGCCGGTCACGTGACAGGGAGGGTCACGTGATGTAGAGAAGCCGGCCCAGCCTCAGGACACACACTGCCTCCAGCGGGCCGTTTGGGGCCGGCGTTGTCAGAGACGACCCTGAAAGGCGTCCAGCGGCCGAATCTGGTATGAGAGTGGCTGCTCAGTGCCGTGTGGGGTCGGCTCCTCAGCTGTGCACGCCCCCACCCCAGCCCCTGCCTCTACACCTGCCACCCCAGCTCCCAGCCCCCAGCCTCTCCTGCACACCGCTCTCCGGGGACCAGGACTGCAACCTGGACCGGGAATCGAACCCGTGACCTTGGTGGTGCTGGGACAGCGCTCAGCCGCGGAGACACAGGGCCCAGGCCCAGTCAAACCCGTCACAGGCTCCGAAGGCCAGGGCACTCATCGGGGAACTCGGGGGCACTGACGCCTCAGGGCTCGCCTTCCCCTGTGACTGCTGCCCGGCTGTGGCCAGGCTGGTCCTGCCGCCGGCCGCGCTGCTCTCTCTGCTGGGGAGGAGGCCGACCTTCGCTAACGGGCATGGTCAGTGCTCCGGCGCCTCCCGGCTCGAGCTTCCATCCTGGCTCCTGGCCGAGAGTCCGGGTCTGGATGGGGGCCCTCTGCCGATTCCTGTAACACTGTGTTCCTGCTGTTCCTCGTATGACAGCTGTCCTCTCGCCTTCCTTCACCTCTACTCTCAGCAAAGACCGGGGCACACAGTAGGTGTTTTTTGTTTTTTTTTTATTATTTTATTGATTTTTTACAGAGAGGAAGGGAGAGGGATAGAAAGCTAGAAACATGGATGAGAGAGAGACATCCATCAGCTGTCTCCTGCACGCCCCCAACCGGGAATGTGCCCACAACCAAGGTACATGCCCTTGCCCGGAATCAAACCTGGGACCCTTCAGTCCGAAGGCCGACGCTCTGTCCACTGAGCCACACCGGTCTCGGCCACAGTGAGTGTTTAATAAAGAGTTTTGAATGAATGAATGAAAGTTATTACGAATACAGCCGAAACCGGTGTCGCTCAGTGGATAGAGCGTCGGCCTGTGGACTGAAAGGTCCCAGGTTCGATTCCGGTCAAGGGCATGTACCTTAATTGCAGACACATCCCCAGTAGCGGGGGGTGTAGGAGGCAGCTGATCGATGTCTCTCTCCCATTGATGTTTCTAACTCTCTATCCCTCTCTCTTCCTCTCTGTAAAAAAATCAACAAAATCAATATTTTTGAAAAAAATAAAAAGAAAAACTGTTTTTAAAAAAAGAAAGTTATTACGAATACCGATGCCAGGTATTGGGCACACAACCACTCAGCATATGCCGGGTCCGTTTTCTGTGGTCCCAGGATAACCCTGGGACCGCCCACCACCACCACCACCACCACCACCACCACCACCACCACCCCCTCGCCCCAGGCAGGCTGCGGGCCAGATGGGTGGAAGTGGGGCTCACATGAAATGCAGCACCGGGACCCACCCCAGCACGGAAGCCGATCGGTCAGAACCGCAGCGCCCGGCCCGGCTCCAGGAGCAGCGGGAATCCACTCCCTCGCGGAACACATGGCAGACACCTCTCTGAGGCTCTGGCGTCGAGCCAGACCTCCCGCGATGGAAAACCACCCGCTGAGGACACCTCTACCCACACCCCACGCGGCTGCAGCGACTCGCCTTGCACTGATGAGATCTGACTTGGAGGATCAATAACGAATGGCTTTTCTATGTCTCAGCAAGAGCCATGTCTGACCATTCACACCATAACAACCTCTGAGGATGGAAGGCTTGTGACGCCTGTAAGAACGAGGCAGCTTTACTGAGAACCAGAAAAACACTGGATGGAGAAACAGCACGAACGTTCAAAGCACGCCTTCCTGTTAGAAGATGCCATTCTCCTCCCCAAATTGTTTTTTTTTAATATATTTTATTACTTTTTTACAGAGAGGAAGGGAGAGAGATAGAGAGTCAGAAACATGGATGAGAGAGAGACATGGATCAGCCTCCTCCTGCACGCCCCACTGTGGAGATGTGCCCACAAGCAAGGTACATGCCCCCGACCTTTCAGTCCGAAGGCCAGCGCTCTATCCACTGAGCCAAACCGGTCCTGGCCCAAATTGTTTGTAGAAGCAGTGAAATTCCCCCCCCCCCCCTAAAAAAAATGCCAAGGACGCTGCTCAGACGTAAACACAGAATGAAGCTCGTCCGTGGTTCTGAGTCCGGGAAGCTGGCATTGATCCGAAGAGCTATTCAACCGGAAAGGGACAGCCGTGCCGACATGGCTGCTCTGAAGAATGACAGGGAGCCAAAACCGGTGTGGCTCCGTGGACAGAGCGTCGTCCTGCGGACTGAAAGGTCCCGGATTCGATTCCCATCCAGGGCATGTACCTTGGTTGCGGGCACATCCCCAGCAGGAGGTGTGCAGGAGGCAGCTGATGGATGTCTCTCTCTCATCGATGTTTCTGCATCTCTGTTCCTCTCTGTAACAAATCAACAAAATATATTTTAAGCCAAGACTGGTTTGGCTCAGTGGATAGAGCGCCGGCCTGCGGACTGAAGGGTCCCAGGTTCGATTCCGGTCAAGGGCATGGACCTTGGAGGCGGGCACATCCCCGGTAGGAGGTGTGCAGGAGGCGGCTATTTGATGTTTCTCTCGCATCGATGTTTCTGGCTCTCTGTCCCTCTCCCTTCCTCTCTGTAAAAAATCAATGAAATATATTTTTAAAAAAAATACAAGTGATGGCCCAGGAGTCACCACAAGAGAAGCTCCAGCGAAGTTCCTCTCTTGGCAGAGACCTTAAGATGCCCCATCGCAAATGCAGGCACGGGCCAGTTCCGGCCGGCGGCTCAGGTTCTGCCGAGCGGCAGTATTGGAGCCCACGCCCAGCGGGAGCCAGTGCCCTCTGTCCGGTCCCTGCTGTGGAGAAGGAAGCCCGTCCCGGGGCCCTGCTCCCCGCGACACCCCGGCAGACGGAGAGGACGAGGCAGACTGGCCCGTGAAGACACACCACGCTTTTCAGCCCGGGCAGGGGACGGCACGGTTGCCAAGGCGACGACGGCAGGACGGGCGCCCAGGGTCAGCGCGGCTGAGGAGAGGGGCCATGCTCTGTGGGACGGACAGTCTGGCTGGTGCTGACCTGTCCCCTCAGCCCCTGCCTCGGCCAGGAAACCCCGCTTCCCGAGTTTCTGAGTCTCTGTGGGCCCGGGACACAGTGGCTGTTGTGTAACCAGGGAAACTCTGTGCCCTCCCCTCCTCTCTGCCCTTCTCTGTCAGAGGTCTGGCGGCGGCGGCTGCTGTCCTTGCAGAGAGCGTGGGTGTGGCCCGGAGTGAGGAGCTGAGAGTCACAGTGGGGTGAGGGGTCCCCCATGAAGCAACGCTGCAGGGAAGGCCTCACCTGCTCACACCCCACTGGCTGCCCGGGGGTCCTTTTCCCCCTCCAACCGGATGGGGCCACCCAGTGTCCCTGGTCCTGATCTTGGACCATGACCGGCCACAGGCGGGACTTTCTTTATATATATATGTGTGTGTGTGTGTGTGTGTGTGTGTGTTATTGATTTTTTACAGAGAAGTAGGGAGAGGGATAGAGAGTTAGAAACATCGATGAGAGAGAGACATTGATCAGCCACCTCCTGCGCGCCCCCCACTGGGAATGTGCCCACCACCAAGGCACATGCCCTTGACCGGAATCGAACCTGGGACCTTTCCTTCCACAGGCCGACGCGCTGTCCACTGAGCCGCACGGGGGAGTGCCGGCCTATGGTTTTGAAAGACAGATGGTGGCGAGAGCTGTTCAGGGGATGGAGGCCCTGCTCCGGCTTAGGAAGGAGGCGCGGTTCTCCCCCCTCGCAGGCCCGCTCTCTGGGCCCAGGCAGGACCCAGAGGTCCGAGGTGACTCCGAGCCCCATGGGCCATCACTGAATCGCAGCTCGCCCTGCCCCGCCCCACGCGCTCTCCCTGCCAATCAGGGGAGAATGGGCCCCCCTGGTCCTGGCCTCGGTGGGAGCAGAAGGAACGTGGGACCTCTGGATCAGAGTCGCTCCACTGCTTAGCCAAGGAGCCGTTCTTTTTTGTTGTTTTTGTTTTGCTTTTCAACCCTCACCTGAGGATATTTTTCCATTGATTTTTACCGAGAGTAGAAGGGAGAGGAGGGAGGGAGGGAGGGAAGGAGGGAGGAAGGAGGGAGGGAGGAGAGATGAATAGAGGGAGGGAGGAGAGATGAATGGATGAAGGGAGGAAAGAAGGAAGGAAGGGAAAGAAGGAGAGAGGAAAGGAGGGAGGGAAGGACGGAGAGAGGGAAGGAGAGAAGAAGGGAAGGAGGGGGAGGGAAGGAGGAAGGAGGGAGGGAGGAAGGGAGGAAGAGAGAGAAGGAGAGAGGAAGGGAGGGAGGGAAGGAGGGAGAGAGGGAGAGAGAGAGAAGGGAAGGTGGGGGAGGGAGGGAGGAAGGAGGGAGGGAGGGAGAGAGGAAAGAAGGGAGGGACCAGTTGGCTGCCTGCAGTTTGCACCCGGGCTGGATCGGGCCTGCTACCAAGATGCGTGCCCTCGACCAGGAATCGAACCTGGGATGCCTCAGTCCTTGGGCCGCTGTACCCGCCGAACACACCCGGGCAGCCTCCTTTCTCAACCTGCTGAGGCAGCTCTGAGCCGGGCTCTCACCGCGGCGTGAGGAGGCCACTCAAGCAGCTTCTACAGGCACCGCCCTCCCGTCTGATCCCGCGTCGCCATGGGCAGCCGATGTGCCCACCGCCCGCTGCGGAGACAAGGCCGTGGGTGAAGCGTCCCCCGGGCCTGTCCTGCCCGTGTCCGAGCCGACCTTCCGCAGCGGGCGCTGGGGACTTGCTGTCCCCCCCCGGGTCCTCCCCGTGGGCCCCCACGACTGCAGCTGCGAGGAGGGAGCTCGGGGTGTGGGTCGGGCTCGGACTCGCCTGGGGTGGGCTGGCCCTGCGCCCGGACCCGCAGTGACCTCACCCGGGAGGAGGCTGCCAGGCCGGCGGGCACGGTGGGCGGTCCTGGCACGGGCTGGGAGGCCACACAGCGAGGCGGGGGCGCTTCCGGGATCGCACCCCGGAGTCTGGGGCCAAGCGACTGTTGGACAGTTACAGAAGGTGTCGGACGGTTGTTTCCTGATGGGGGGCTGGGAGGTGGGGGCCTCACACACCCCGGCATTTCTCCCACTAACACAGCGGTTCTCAACCTGTGGGTCGAGACCCCTTTGGGGGTCAAACGACCCTTTCACAGGGGTCGCCTAAGACCATCGGAAAACACCTATTTCCCATGGTCTTAGGAACCAACACACCGCTCCTCGGTGTAGCAGAGTGTAGCCATGTAGTTGACTGTTGTCCTGGAAGACTGTTGCCCATGCTACACCACGATTCAAGACAAAATTTCATTTATTTGTCATTAGAAATAAACATTTCACAATATACAATTACATATTGTTTTTGTGATTCATCCCTATGCTTTAATGATGTTCCATTTGTAACAATGAAAATACATCCTGCCTATCAGATATTTACATGACAGTTCATCACAGGAGCAAAATGACAGTGATGAGGTAGCAACGGAAATAATGTTATGGTTGGGGGTCACCACCCCATGAGGAGCTGTGTTAAAGGGTCGCGGCCTGAGGAAGGTTGAGAACCGCTGCGCTAATGGCTGCCTCATGCGGGGAGCGAGGGGCACACGTTCAGTTTGCAGAAACCATGCAGCGCACAGACACCGCCACTCCCCGGCCGCCCGTGCGGTGACCCGGAGGATGGAGCGAGGCTGTGATCAGCGTGCTCGAGGGCAGCGAGCGGGAAGGGGCGGCGGGCAGAGGGCCACTGGGAGAGAGCGTCTGTCACAGTCGTCGAGAGTAAGAGACCAGGTGGTGATTGGGGACAGGCCAGCCTGGCTCCAGTCTCCACACATTGTGGCCCCAAACCCCGTGCCAGACGGGGGCCCCCAGGCCCATGGGGAAGGTTATCCCCATAAAGCTGCCGGTAACTTAACCAAAGGAAGATAAATGACCCAATCAAAAAATGCGCAACATCCCTGACCGGTGTGGCTCCGTGGATAGAGCGTCAGCCTGTGGCCTGAAAGGTCCCAGGTTCGATTCCGGTCCAGGGCATGCACCTTGCTTGTTGGGCACATCCCCAGTAGGAGGTGTGCAGGAGGCAGCTGGTCAATGTTTCTCTCTCATCGATGTTTCTGACTCTCTATCCCTCTCCCTTCCTCTCTGTAAAAAATCAATAAAATATTTTTTAAAAAATGGGCAACAGACCTAAATAGACTCTTTTTGAAAGAGGACAGAAGGAAGGCCGAGAGACATGTGGAAACCTGCTCAAAGTCATTCGTCATCCGAGAGATGCAAATCAAAATGACAACGCGATTATCATCTCACACCTGTCAGAATGGCAATCATTAACAAATCCATAAACAAGTGCTGGCGAGGATGCGGAGAAAAAGGAACTCTCGTGCCCTGCTGGTGGGAATGCAGACTGGTGCAGCCACTGTGGAGAACAGTGTGGAATTTCCTCAAAAAAACTAAAAATGGAGCTCCCATTTGACCCAGTGATCCCACTCCTAGGACTATATCCCAAGAATCTAGAAACACCGACCAGAAAGGGTATATGCACCCCTATGTTCATAGCAGCACAATTCACCATAGCTAAGATGTGGAAACAGCCTACGTGCCCATCAGCAGAGGAGTGAATTAGAAAACTGTGGTCCATCTACACAATGGAATACTACGCTGCTGTAAAAAAGAAGGAATTCTTACCATTTACAGCAGCCTCGATGGGCCTGGAGAGCATTATGCTAAGTGCAATAAGCCAGTCAGAGAAATATAAATACACATGATCTCACTCAGATGTGGGATATAATGATCCACACAAACTGAAGACCAAGAACAGATCCAGAGACAGATGGCAGGAGAGGGGAGGGGGTTAGAGAGCAACCAGAGGACTTTTGTGCGTGCAGATTAGCACAACCCACGGACACAGACACAGGGCGGAGAGCACTTGCCCTCGGGGGTGGGATGGCTGGCAGGGGGGTGTCCACTGGGGGAAAAGGAGACACACTTAAAACTTTAGACCAGCGGTTCTCAACCTGTGGGTCGTGACCCTCTCGCAGGGGGTTGAACGACCCTCTCGCAGGGGTCGCCTAAGACCCTCGGAAAATGCAGATATTGACATCACAATGCATCACAGTAGCAACATGTCATGGTTGGGGGTCACCACCACGTGAGGAGCTGTGTGCAAGGGTCTCGGCCTCAGGAAGGTTGAGAACCACTGCGTTAGACGATAAAAAATAGTGGGGCTGTCTTCACGGACTGGTGTGAACCTCAGGGGCGAGCGTCTGAGCCAGGGATGCCCAGACTATGGTCCTTCTGCCCGGCTTGGCCAGGGCCTATGAATGCCTGAGCCCGCGCCCCCTCACCCCCTGAACGGGGCTGGCGGGGGCCCAGCTGGAAGCGAGCGCCTCGGGGGAGCCAGGCCCACCCAGGAGGACTGGCAGCCGAGCCTGCCCTCCGGCCACGGGGAACTGGAGGTGGAGGACGGGGGGAACGCCAGAGGGTGGGAGGCCTGAAAACCACCCCAACGTGACCCCTGCCCCACATCCGCCAGGATGCCCGGGGGGTGGGGGGGAGGCGGGAGGGGGAAGCGTGCAGGAACAAGTCCGCATTGGGCAGCTGCTACGTGCGCGGGGACTTGCCGAGGGACTGATGGAGCACTGGTGCCCTGCTGTGTGTCCGATGGAGACGACAGAGTCAGCTCTGCTCCCTGCCCACCCACCCCCCCACCCCGGGAGTGCGGGCTCCGGTGGGAAATGGGGAGAAGTAACCCCACCGCGACCCCACGGCAACCGAGACAGAGAGTGAGGGACGTGGTGGAAGGGGGTGGGAAGGCTGAGTCACAAATGCCCCCTCAGCCTGGCTGGTGCGGCTCAGTGGATAGAGCGCTGGCCCGGGGACTGAGGGGCCCTGGGTTTGATTCCGGTAAAAGGGCAAATGCCTGGGTGGTGGGCTCGATCCCCAGTGGATGTTTCTCTCTCTCCCTCTCCCTTCCTCTCTCTGAATTCAATCAATAATAGATATATTTTCTTAAAAAAAAGGAGACAAAACCGGTGTGGCTCAGTGGATAGAGCGTCGGCCTGCGGACTGAAAGGCCCCAGGTTCAATCCCGGTCAAGGGCATGTACGTTGGTGGCGGGCACATCCCCAGTGGGGGGCGTGCAGGAGGCGGCTGATCGATGTTTCTAACTCTCTATCCCTCTCTCTTCCTCTCTGTAAAAAATCAATAAAATATATATACATATTTTTAAAATAAATAAATTAATTAATTAATTTAATTTAATAAAAGAATGCTTGCTCGCCTTCAGGGGTGGTCATGGAGCTGTTTATGTCATGTGATCGTGGAGCTGGTTGTGTCATGTGATCGTGGAGCTGGTTATGTCATGTGATCACAGAGCTGGTTATGTCATGTGATCACAGAGCAGGTTATGTCATGTGATCATGGAGATGGTTGTGTCATGTGATCGTGTGATCATGGAGCCTGTCATGTCAAAGAAGGTCCTTGCTCTTTGTCTGAAGTGGCAAAGGATGAAATGTCATGATGGCACCTTCATTTTGAAGCAGTTCAGCAGGTGGAGAGGTGGTGGATGGCCAGCTAACAGAGGATAGTACAGGCAGGCAGGCAGGCAGACGGAAGGAATAGACACTGAAGCGACAGGGAAGCCAGCTGTGACGGGCGCTGACCACCAGGGGTGGCGCAGGGGGACGGCGGAAGGCCCAGGCCTGCGGCTGGCGGCCGGGAAAGGAGGCCCCGGCTGCAGCCAGAAGGCCCCCCGCGGCCCTGTCACCGCCCGGCCCAGGGGCCCGCCTGTGCACGAGGTCCATGCACCTGGCCTCCAGCCGTAGCATCAAACATGTAAAAAGGATTCAAGTCAGTGAAGCCTGAGGCGAAGGGTCTAGTTTAACATCCAGAGCAGCGGTTCTCAACCTGTGGGTCGTGTCCCCATTTGGGGGTCGAACGACCCTTCCACAGGGGTCGCCTAAGACCCTCGGAAAATGCAGATGTTTACATCACGATGCATCACAGCAGCAACATGTCATGGCTGGGGGTCACCACCCCATGAGGAACTGTGTGCAAGGGTCGCAGCCTCAGGAAGGTTGAGAACCGCTGGTCTAGAGGAGCGGCTAAAGGGTCTAGGCGAGCCGCGGTTTGCCGCTCTGCTGACTCCTGAGTTTGCCCACCACTGCCTCAGGGAAAACACTTAAAAAACAAACAAACAGTTTGATCATGTGCTGATGTCTTTAACCGGCAGTCCAAGCTTCTGGGTAAGGGTAATGCCGTACACAGTGGTCAGCAACTCATGAGTCAACAGAGCGGTTAATGGCGGCTTAAGAGCTGCATGTGGCTCTCTAGCCGCTGTCTGCCAACCACTGGTCTAGAGGGACCTTTTAATGTGACTTTTAGCACCTCCACCCCTGGGAAGGCATCCCAAGAACTATAATTGGAGAGAGAGGAGGCAGAGAGGGAGAGAGAGAGGAGGAGAGAGGGAGGAGGAGAGTGGGGGAAGGGAAGAGAGAGGGAAGGAGAGAGGGAGGGAGAGAGGGAGGAGGAGAGTGAGGGAAGGGAAGAGAGAGGGAGGAAGGGAGGGAGGGGGCAGGGAGAGGATCTTCCCACTCATTCCTAGGGATGCAGACAGAAGGCAAAGGCTGCGGTGGTGGGAGGGGCCAGGTGCTCTCTGCCGGGTCCGCCTGCAGCGCCCTCTAGTGGCGGCCCGGCGCCTTCTCTAAGGAGACGCTGTATCCTGCGTGGAAGGTGGTTTTGTGTGTATTTTCCAACCCAGTAACGCATCCGGCATTGCATTCTGTTCTTGTCGTGAAGCAATTACGAGCAATTCCGGAGTAAGTGGCTTTTTACCGGTATTAATTATTCATCCCCTCTGGTGGAAAAAAATCACTTTTTTTAACCTTTCTTTTTAACTAGGTTAATCCTGTTAAATTTGTATTCAAACTTAACTCGCATTTAAATTTAAGGTAAGCTGCCATCCATACGATGCTTTAGAAGTTCCGTACTGTATGGGAATGCCCTCATCTTCCACAGCGAGTCTGAGCCTCGGGAAAACAAACCACAGGATCAGGCTGTTTCAGCTTTCTGTGTTTGTCAGAGGGAGGCGGTTCTCTCTGGCATCACTAGCCAATAGCATTGGAGGTCATTAGCCATCACTTCGCTGGTTACTGAGAACTGGGCCCCACCCTCCCGTCTTCCGTGTGAATCCCGCATCGTGCTGACCGATGGTGTTTTTTCTTTTAAATACTACATTTTATTGATTTTCCACAGAGAGAAAGGGAGAGGGATAGAGAGCCAGAACATCAATAAGAGAGAGAGACATCGATCACCTGCCTCCTGCACACCCCCCACTGGGGATGTGCCTGTCACCAAGGTCCATGCCCTTGACTGGAATCGAACCCGCGACCCCTCAGTCCACAGGCCGACGCTCTATCCACTGGCCCACACCGGTCTCGGCTGACCGGTGCCTTTAACGGGGGATTCACAGACTTCACCGGCGAAGACGGTGAACACGTGGGAGATTAGGACTCGCCCGCACTCCGGCTCCCGTTCCTGCGTGTTCTTGGTGAAGCCTGCGCACCCGCGTGGCACAGGCCTGGCGTGTTACGCGCTCGCGGTCTCCCGCTGTCGGATGTGAAAAGAGTGTGTCCATGTCTGTGAGTGAGGGGGCGTGCGCTGACCTTGGAAATTGGCCCCTCGTTGTCCTTATTTACCGGTGTTTTACCTAAACCTCCTCTCGCCACAGCTCCTGCTCTGCCTCGTTCCCGCCGGAGACACAGCCCTTCCTCTCCGGGGCAGCGCTCTGCCTGAGCCCTCGCCGGACCTTTGTCACCGGTGTGGTTTTTTTAAGATAAGTGATTCAGCGTGTGAGTGTGTGTGTGTGTGTGCAGGAGTATGTGTGCGTTTGCATGAGTGTGTGTGAGTGTGTATGTGTGAGTGTGTGTGCATGTTTGCATGAGTGTGTGAGAGTGTGTGTGAGTGTGTGCGTGATTGCATGAGTGTGAGTGTGTGCGTGTGCAGAAGTGTGTGCATGAGTATGTGCATGTTTGCATGAGTGTGTGTGTGTGCATGTTTGCATGAGTGTGTGAGTGTGTGCAGGAGTGTGTGCATGTTTGCATGAGTATGTGTGAATGTGTGTGTGCAGGAGTGTGTGTGCGTTTGCGTGAGTGTGTGTGAATGTGTGTGTGCAGGAGTGTGTGTGCGTTTGCATGAGTGTGTGCGGGAGTGTGTGCATGTTTGCATGAGTATGTGTGAATGTGTGTGCAGGAGTGTGTGTGCGTTTGCATGAGTGTGTGCGGGAGTGTGTGCGCATTTGCATGAGTGTGTGTGAGTGTGTATGTGAGTGTGTGCAGGAGTGTGTGAGCGTTTGCATGAGTGTGTGTGAGTGTGTGTGTGAGTGTGTGCAGGTGTGTGCGTATTGGCATGAGTGTGTGCATGTGTGTGCGCATTTGCATGAGTGTGTGTGAGTGTGTGCATGTGTGTGCATATTGGCATGAGTGTGTGCATGTGTGTGCGCGTTTGCATGAGTGTGTGTGAGTCTGAGTGTGTGTGTGTGTGTGTGTGTGCGCAGGAGTGTGCACATTTGCATGAGTGTGTGTGTGTGCAGGGAAGGGGCAGGAAGGGGCAGGAAGGAGAAGGAGGTGCGGCAGTGACGGCAGTGCCGTGGGGGTGATCTTAACCTCCCCTCCCCCCACTTCCAGCCGCCGCCTCCCTGACCCTTGGCCTCTCCGGCCTCCAGCTGCAGGCGGTCAGGGGGAGGAAGAGCCCCGAGGCCAGTCCGTGGCCGGGGCCGCTGCGGGCTCCCTGGGCCTCGCCCTCGGGGACGGACGCGAGCGGGAGACCTCCTCCGCCTCGCCACCAGCAGCAGGAGGAGGCACTGTGCGTGCAACCGGCTGGAGCGAGGGTGGAGGCCGAGGCGGCCCCGTCCCAGCGGCGGGACGTGAGGGGTGCAAGGGGTCAGACTCTGCTCCCCAAAACGTCCCGTCCCGCCCGCTGCACAGGGGCCCTCGAGCTGGCAGGTCTCTGGGCCCGTGGGTGAGGCAGGCTCCGGGTGCGAGGCTTTTCTCGGGGACAGGAAGTCAGCAGGCCAGAGGGCCCGGCGGTGGCTCCCTGGGCGGGAGCGTCGGCCTGTGCACCGCAGGGGAGCAGGTTCAATTCCTGGCCGGGGCGCGTGCCGCGGTGGTGGGTTCCGTGCCCATTCAGGGGGCGCACAGAAGGCAGCTGGCCCACGTTTCTCTCTCACATCCATGTCCCTCCCCCTCCCCTGCCCCCCATTAAACAGAACAGATAAAAGGCAGGAGGAGTAAGAATCTGTCCTTGAGGCCAAAACCGGTGTGGCTCAGTGGATAGAGCGTTGGCCTGCGGACTGAAAGGTCCCAGGTTCGATTCCAGTCGAGGGCATGTACCTTGCTTGTGGGCACATCTCCACTGTGGGGCGTGCAGGAGGCAGCTGATCAATGTCTCTCTCTCATGGATGTTTCTAACTCTCTCTCCCTCTCCCGTCCTCTCTGTAAAAATCAATAAAATATATTTGAAAACAAAACAAAAAAAAAACCCTCTTTAAAAAAAAAAAGAATCCGTCCTTGAGAATTGGTTATCAGCAGTCTGCTGCGGGTGTAATTCCAGGAACGTCCACCAGGCGGCGGCGTCGCACAGCAGCGGGAGCCGCCTCCGGGGTTGGCTGGGAGCCCCACATGGGCCACGTCTGGCCTCAGTTTGGCGCTCAGTGCGGACCCCGGCGCCTCGGCTCCTCTGAGCCCAAACCAGCACGTCAGGCGCGGCTCTGCCGCCGGGAACAGGGGCCTGTCTGTGCAGGGAGGGTCACCGTGGCCGCAGACAGACACAGCCGGTGCTGGCTGCAGGCAGACGCCTGTGCCCGCCCTCCTGCGGGTCCCGGGCTGTGTGACCCGCGCCACCGACACGTCACCGACACGCCACCGACACGCCACCGACACGCCACCGACACGCCTGGGCTGCGGCCCCCGGGGCCGGGAGCGGCCATTCGCCTCCTCGGAGGACGGGGCGGTGCGCTGGGGGCGGGGGTGGTGCTGATGGACAGAGTGACCTCCGGGCCCAGCCGTTGTCGCTGCCGAGCAGAGCCCAGCAGGTACCTCCAGGCATCGATCGTGTCCCGACCCAAAGCGTTTCCCACCGGAACCAGGCCCGCTCCCCAGCGGCCCGGAGGGAGGCCGGCTCTGCGTCCGCCGTTTTACAGACGGAGAGATTGAAACGCCCCTCACCTCTGCCGCATCACCTGTGCCCCCATCACCTGTGCCCCCTCACCTCTGCCCTCTTCCCTCTGCCCCCATCAGCCTCCTCAGCCCCCCGGGCACTGCGTTCCCAGGCAGGGTACCGGGAGGTTCTATTCATACAGCAAATACCCCTCATCCCGAGGACAGACACAGCGCCTGGTGCTGGGCTGGACTGACCGACCGCGTCTGGCAGACCCTCCTGCCCCGATGCAGACCGGCCTCCCCCTCCTGAGGGGCCGCCGCTGAGGACCCCCTGCCCCCCAATGCAGACCTCCTCCTCCTCCTGAGGGGCTGCGCTGAGGAAGGAGGGGCCTGTGCCGGCCTGTGAGCGAGCGGCCCGGGTCTCTGGGGTTTGGATGCAAACAGGCTCAGCTGTCACATGTCCTGCCCCTGTGGCTCTCCCTCCGTCACCAACCCTCCAGCCTGAGGTGCCACTCTGCCCACCCCCGGCCCCTGACCCTGGCTCTGAGAGTCTCTGGAGCAGACCCCGTGCGGTAGCTCAGATGCCCCGTCCAGGGACCCGGTCAACGATGAGATCAAGCAAAGGTGGAGGGCAGGGCTGGGGCTTGCCGTATCTGGGATTGAGTCTGTGAGTCTATGAGTGTGTGTGTGAGTATGTGAGTGTGTGAGTGTGTGTGAGAGTGTGTGTGTGTGAGAGTGTGTGTGTGAGTGTGTGTGTGTGTGTGTGTGTGTATGTGTGAGTGTGTGTGTGTGTGTGTGTGTGTGAGTGTGTGCATGTGCACATTTAAATGTATTTTATTGATTTCAGAGAGGAAGGGAGAGGGGCAGATAGAAACACCAATAATAAGATTTGGCTCAGTGGGACAGAGCATCAGCCTATGGACTAGAGCAGTGGTTCTCAACCTTCCTAAGGCCGCGACCCTTGCACACAGCTCCTCATGGGGTGGTGACCCCCAACCATGAAATGTTGCTGCTGTGATGCATCGTGATGTAAATATCTGCATTTTCCGATGGTCCTAGGTGACTCCTATGGACCCCCAAGGGGGTCGCGACCCACAGGTTGAGAACCGCTGGAATAAAGGGTCCCAGGTTCGATTCCAGTCCAGGGCCACCTGCCCGGGTTTCGGGCTCCATCCT
Source organism: Lasiurus borealis (assembly GCA_004026805.1). Classification (NCBI taxonomy): domain Eukaryota; kingdom Metazoa; phylum Chordata; class Mammalia; order Chiroptera; family Vespertilionidae; genus Lasiurus; species Lasiurus borealis. Next base: position 865 of record PVJN01036508.1, on the reverse strand, counting down.
CAGTAGAGGGCGTGCAGGAGGCAGCCAATCCATGATTCTTTCTCATCATTGACGTTTCTCTCTCTCTCTCTCTCCCTGTCCTTTCCTCTCTGACATCAATAAAAATATCTGTTAAAAAAGAGAGAAAGAGAGAGAGAGAGAGAGAGAGAGAGAGAGAGAGAAAATCATGGACCACCTGCCTCCTGCCTGCCCCCTTGCTGGGGATGGAGCCCACACACCAGGCCTGTGCCCTGACCGGGAATCGAACCGTGACCTCCTGGTTCCCAGGCCGATGCTCACCGGCAGAGCCAGGCCGAGGGGCTGTGTGCGCCTCTCCACTCCTCAGTGCCGGCCACCCAGTGGCCCGGCCCCTGCCCTTCCCCAGGGCGCGCCTGGCATTTCTCTCAGAGGCCGCCTCTGACGCCAAGTCTCTTTCTGTCCCAGATAAGCCGGGCAGACACGCGGGGACAGCTGGAGGGGCCTATGAATAGCCTGGCCGCCCCGGGACCGGCCGGCGGCGGGGGGTGGGGTGCTCCCAGCTGCCTGTGGCTTGCGCCTGTGCGGCCCCAGCAGAGAGCTGCCGGCTGGTCCTGATCGCGGTATCGCCGGTGGCAGAGGCGGCAGAGGCGGCAGGCTGGACCGCGAGGAGGACCTGGGCGGCGAGGGGCCGGGGAAGGAGGAGCAGGAGGAGGAGGAAGAAGAGGAGGGAGAGGGCGGCCCGCTCACCATGGCCTCGCAGGTCGTCCTGCGGCACCCGGTGCACACGCCCGTGCGCTACCAGGACCAGTTCGCGGCGCGGGGGCTGGAGGCCTGCCGGCTGGACCACGCGCTGTTCGCGCTGCCGGGGCCCGGCACGGTGGACCTGGGCCGGGCGCCCCCCGCGGGC
>PVJN01036507.1:0-21448 GCA_004026805.1 Lasiurus borealis | reverse complement strand
TGTGTGTTGTAGTGATGGTCAATTTGCCTATTACCTCTATTATATAGGAGGATAGCTAAGATCTGAAAACATTCCAAGTATCCATTAGTAGTTAAGTAGCTAAAAAAGCTATGGTAGATTTGCATAATGGAATACTACATGACCCTAAAAAAGAAGGATCTCTTACCCTTTGCTACAGAATGAATGGATTGGAGAATATGCTAAGTGAAATAAGCCAGTTAGAGAAAGACAAATATCATAGGATCTCACTTATAATTAGAACCTAATGAACATAATAAACTGACAAACAAAATAGGTCCAGAGTCATGGAACAAACTAATATATCACATATGGGAGCAAGAGAGATGGGAAGAGATTAATCAAAGAACTTTTATGCATAACCAGTGGACACAGACAATAGTGTAGTGAAGGCTCAGAAGAAGGGGGTAAAGGGGGGAGAATTGGAAGCCATCTGTAATACTCTCAACAATATTTTAATTAAATTAAATGAAAATTTAACTAAACAAATAGATTGTTGACCTGCTGCAAATATCATATATATATGACCTTTGCAAACCCGGTGAGGGGGAGCAATCCCACAGAAAAACAGAAAGCAGCAACTGTTGATAAGAACATAGAGACGTTGGAACCCTTGTACACTGATGCTGGAAATGTCAAATTGTGCAGCCACAATAAATATAGAATGATAGTTCCTTAGAAATTAAACATAGGATTATCATATGATTCAATAATGTCACTTTTAGATATCTACCCTACAGAATTAAAGCAAAAACTTGAACACATATTTGTATACCCTTGTTCATAGCAGCATTATCTACTGCCAAAAAGTGGAAACAAATTAAGTGTATATCAATTAATGGATAAATAATATGTGATATATACACAATTGAATATTATTTAACCTTAAAAGGATGAAAATTCTGACAAATGATATAACATGGATGGATTGCAAAGCATTATGATTAATGAAATAACAGTCACAAACAATCAAATATTGTATGATTACAATTTTATGAAGCACATGGAGTACTCAAATTCACAGAAACAGAAAGTTGAATGATGCTTGCCAGGGTATAAGAGGAGGAGGTATTGGAAAATTATCACTTAATGCATATCAAGTTTCAGTTTGGGAAGATGAAAAAGCTCTATAGATGTAAGATGATGATGGTTGCACAATAATATAAAATATTTAATGTTACTGACTCTACAATTAGAATTTAATAAAATGGTAAATTTTATATTATGTACATTTTAGCCCAATAAAAATAAGTGTAAGATTGACATTTAAGTATTAAAAATTATATTTTAAAATACTTGACCTATTGGGAAGAGGGGAAACATTGGGGTATATAACACTTTGGTTGACTTCAAAGTGAAGATTAACATAAATTAACTGACAATAAAAATAAGTTATAATTTGCCCTGACCGGTTTGGATGAGTGGATAGAGCATCGGTCTGCAGACTGAAAGGTCCCAGGTTCAATTCTGGTTAAGGGCATGTACCTTGGTTGTGGGCACATCCCCAGTAGGGGGTGTGCAAGAGGCAGTTGATCAATGTTTCTCTCTCATCGATGTTTCTAATTCTCTATCCCTCTCCCTTTCTCTCTGTAAAAACATCAATAAAATATATTTAAAAAAACTAAGTTATAATTTGAAGGGATTAAGCAAAAAAAAAAACACAAACATATATATGTGTGTGTGTATCAGATAGACACACACAGCAGTATGGTGATAGAGGGAAAAATGGGTAGGTTTAGGTGGAGGTGGGCAAAGGGAGGAAGAATGGGGGAAAAAGGGAATTTGCCTGGGTGATGGGTAGATGATGCAGGATGCAGATGATGCTTTACTGATTTGTACATTTGAAACTCATATGGTTTTACAAACTAATATCACCCCAATATGTTCAATAAAACATTAATTAATTAATTTAAAATGGTATCTCAAAAAAGAAAGCATTTTATAAATTAAGTACTTTCATACTTGTATCAAGTATCATTTTTATATATCACAATAGCTAATCACAAACATAACCTTATCTAATAAAATAACAATATGCAAATTAACCATCACATCATTACACCAAAGCCACACCCATCAGCCAATCAGGCACAAGTATGCAAATTAACCCCAATCAAAATGGCTGCAGCCATGAAGCGAGTAGGACAGAGGCTTGGGTTTCCCCAGCAATGGAGGAAGCCAAACTTATCACACACCCTAGCAGGCCCAGGCATCCACTCAAGGTTACAAAGTTTCAATTATAGAAGATAAATAAATCCCCCCCCCCAAAAAAATGGCAGCAGCCATGGAGCTGGAGAGAGCAAGAGGCTAGGGTTGCCCCAGGCGATGGAGGTTGCCAAGCTTTCTGCCTGCCCTGGCCTGCCTTGGTCTCTGCTTAAGGCTACAAAGTTTCACTTATAGAAGATAAATAAATCCCAACAGAAATGGCTGCCACCATGAAGTGATCAGGAGGCTTGGCTCTGGTCAAGGCTACGGAGTTTCAATTGTAGAAGATAAATAAATCCCAGATACCAGGGCCTCCACTTGGGTCCGCAGGGAATGTGGTTGGAGTGCAAACCACCACAGGTTCCTAGCCCAGGCCACCTCATGCCCCAAGGTAACACCCACCCTGATCCAGGACACCCTTCAGGGCAAACCACCTGGCCCCAACCCGTGCACCAGGCCTCTATTCTATCTAATAAAAGAGTAATATGCAGATTGACCATCACTCCAACACACAAGATGGCTGCTCCCATGTAGTCAAAGTTCCTGCCCCCATGTGGACACAAGATGGCCACCACAAGGTGACCAGTAGGGGAGGGCAGTTGGGAGGAACCAGGCCTGCAAGGGAGGGCAGTTGTGGATGATCAGGCCAGCAGGAGAGGGCAGTTGGGAAGGACCAGGCCTGCAAGGGAGGGAAGTTAGGGGCAATCAAGCCTGCAGGGGAGGACAGTTAGGGATGACCAGGCCAGCAGAGGAGGGAAGTTGCAGGTGACTGGGCCTGTAGGGAAGGGCAGTTGGGGGGGGGGGTGTCCAGGCCTGGAGGGGAGAGCAGTTTGGGGTGGGGGGACCAGGCCCACAGGGTAGGACAATTAGGGACAAACAGGCTGGTAGAGGAACAGTTAGGCATCAATCAGGCTGACAGGGGAGTGGTTAGGAGATGATCAGGCTGGCAGGCAGAAACAGTTAGGTGCAATCACGAAGGCAGGCAGGTGAGCAGTTGGGAGCCAGCAGTCCCAGTGGGATTGGACCTAAATGGGTAGTCAGATATCCCTCAAGGGGTCCTAGATGGGAGAAGATGCAGGCTGGGCTGAGGGACCACCCCTCCATGCATGAATTTCATGCACTGGGCCTCTATTATTTAATAAATGAGTCAAAGTTGTTCTTTTGAGTAGTAATGAGATTTGTAATAAGGACCACTCTCACCTTCCTGCTCTGACACATAAATAGAAAATTAAATAACTTAATTTCTGAAATCAGAATAATTGGTGTATGATAATAGAAGTTGGATATTAGCACAAAATGTAAGACAAAAAGGAGAAGAGATAGGAAATAAGACCGGGAAAAATAAAAGAGAGAGAGAAGAGGGAAGAAAGGGAAGAGAGAGAGAGAAGAAAGGTGGGGGAGAGAGGAGGTAAAATGTTGTTATTATACATATATTTTTGTATCACAACTTCAGTCCTCTGACTTTTAACTGAAAGGAAAAATTATTGTATGTCTTGCTGTAGCTTCATCAGCTTAAAACTGCAATGGTGCTTACAAATCAATTCTGATAATACCAATGTTTCATGACATTTTAATTTAATCAGATCACCATAATTAAATTTCCAAGTGATTAAATCACCTTTTATAAAGTATATTACTTTTATTTCAATTATTAATTCAATTTAATGGACATAGCAAACCCTCTTATGTCTTTATTTAAGCTATTGTCTGTGTTTCCTTGTACCCCACCAGTTCTTTTTAATTTCCAAACAGCAATAGATTGAGGACATAAATGCAATAAATAAATAAGTGAAATTCGGTAGATCTTTAAACTTGTCCATGAAGAATGATCATACTAATGGAATAAATCTTAGAAAATATTTAAGACTAGTAGTTGTGTGGATATATAATGCCAAAATATAGAATATAAACATTTTTTCTGGTGTCATACATTTTGACTGATAATGAAACTGATATTTTAATGTTTTAAATTTCAAATGTCAAAGGAGGAAGAATAAGACAGGGAAGAAGAGGTAGAAATAGCAGCAACTGTTGCCACCACTCCTGTAATATTTCTTAGAGGAAATGATAGAAGTTTTTCAAAAGAGAATCAAAGAATGAAAACAATATTTTTAAAGGTGACACTAACTCCAGAAACCATCAAAAATGATAAATTCAGGTATAGCAATAAACTATCATTTTGCAAGTTACAATCCACAATATGCAAAAGCAAAAGCACCGACTAGAAAAATTATATGTTTTGGAAAATTGATAATTGTCCACAATAGCAAGTATGCATTTATTCTTTTTTTTCCACATTGCAGTCAAAATATTTAAAGGTTTCCAAGGGTTTCAATAGGTTGTGTAAAACCAACAGTTGTGTGGAGTCTGGCCTACAGGATATCCTGATTCAGCTGCGTGCAGGTTGCTTGGGGTAGCCTCTGCCCCACACCAGGGTCTCTTTTGCAATAGAGGGCCATATTTGCTGGGAATGGGGATGGGGTAGCTGGGAAGGGCCGGCAGCTGGTCCAGCCCCAGCCCCTCATTGTGAGGGCAGACCCATGGGAGCTTTTGGCACTGTCAGGTCAAGTCCTGGTCCATCCTGGAGCCCAGCACTTTGATGTCATTGCTGATGTCTGCGATCATGTGGTCCCATTAGTTCATATTGAAGGTCACGGATTGGTTGTTGGAATCGCCTGCTTCCCTGTTCCTATTGGAGGTGGAAGTAAAGGTGGAGCTCATGGCCTGCCTGTACTGACTGAAGCTGTCAGTGATGTTGTGGCTGCCCTTCACCCCGATTGTCTTGAGGGCGTTCTCAAAGTGCTGGCTGTCATTCTTAGGGATGAAGGGCCACAGACTGAGCAGCAGGAACTCACAGCTGCCCGCACAGAACTGCAGCAGGTTCGCACAGAACTTGAGCACTAACTACTGTTGAGGTACTCATGAAGCAGAGCTGAAAACTGCTGGTTTTCCTGAGAGGAGAACTTGTTGTACAGCATGGCATGTAGTCCTACAGTAGCTCCATGGCCACAGTGCTCAGCTTGCTCTTGTGAAGTGTTTCGGCATGGGGCACTGTGGACATGCAGGGTAAGATGTCACCGGTGTGCAGCACTCAGGAAAGGAGAAGGTGCTGGCATCTGTCTTGTATGCCACCTTCATGTCCATCTTGGTGGAAGAGTCATCACTACTGGGGGAGGACAGGTGGTAGTTGTTATTGAGTCCCATCAAATATGGCTTCGTCCAGAAAGTAGATGGTGGACTCCGTGTACATGATCTGGAAGATATGCCTTCACTCTGATATTTTAATGTTTTAAATTTCTACTGCCACCTTGCTCTCCATGGCCAGCATCACCAGGCAACAGAACTTCATAGGTTCCACTCCACTCTCCAACATGGTGAGGCCTCTGGAACTTTTCACACACATACTCTGGGTGAGGGAGACGCCCGGGTCTTTTGGTGTTTTCAGGACCACCAAGTGCAAGGCATCGTGCCACATGTAGGACATGGCCTGATGTCATGAATGGGGACGATGAAGATGCTTTCTTCCCTGTCCCTTCAGGCCAGCTTGACATTTTAGGCAGACAGGCTAATGAGCTCATCATGCTCCCGGATCAACTATCTGAGGAGCTGGTGAACTCTCTTTTTGTTGTCTATGAGGTGCAGGATCTCTGTCCTACTGGATGGTATTAGGGTTATGGCATTAACTTACCCAAACACTTTATCTCTTTCTCAATGTAGTTGCTCAACAATCCGTCAGTCTCCACTCACTCAGGCAGGGACAGCACCACAATGTGCATAGGGTACTGCTCTGTCACCTTCTCTCTGCTCTTTTTACCTTTGAAGATGACTTAATAGCCAACATAATCCCAGGTTTCTTGCCCTTCTTGTCCTCTTCCATGTTACTACGTGGTTTCCACAGCCCTGACCGCAATGGGTACCCCATGACCATTACATGTTTGTCCCAGCCTTGTGATTGCTGCAGCCATGTTCCTTCATTGCCCGTCATTTGACCTGCTACCATCTCTGCCCACAACTGTCAGGGCTTATTTCTACAGTATTAGGTTCACTACCACAGGGCTGCCAACCTAAAGGCTATATTTACCAGTCCCATGAGCATTTAGATATGGCATTAATCAGAGTTCTGGCCCACAGGGTTTGAGTGAGTGTGAGGCATAAAATCTTTGAGTCTTGCCCTTAAAAAATTGTGGGCAGACTTTTCTGTATCTCTCTATTCTTCTTGATCTCTGGGGTTTAGTAAGAATCAGAGGTGTCATCTTGGGCCCATAATTAGAAGCTATTTGTTGATTCATGGACTTTGTATCTAGTAGAAATGTGCAATGAAAAAATATATTTCTACAACATTTAAACATTTGGGAATATTTTTGATATAATAATGTATGACATTCCCTAATAATACATTATTTTACAAAGTGATAATATACTTATTTTATAAAGATCTCCTACAATAAAAAAACTGTGAGATTAATTATATAATAAAAAGTACCAAAAAAAAAATAAAACAACACAGTTCCAAGGAAAGATAATAAAAATAGGTCTTAAGCATATGAAGAATCACTAAATTAACTCATAAAATAAAAGATGAAAGATGAAATTCTACTGAAAGGGCATTTTCAACTATCAGATAGAAAAAGACCTGAAAAGCTTGGTGAAGTGCTATGTTCATGAACATAAGAGTGAAAATGCACTTTTATGTATTAATGACTGGAGTACAAAAGCATAACATCCATATGCATACATACCCTTTGACCTAGCAAACTCAATTTTAGGCATTCATCGTATAAATATACATGCACCAATGTGAAATGGCATAAATAAAAGGTAATTTATTTCAGCATTGTTTGTATTAAGAAAAAGTCAGAAGTGACCTAAATTTCCATGGTAATAGATTGGCTAAGTAAATTATGGTATGTCTAAAAAATGAAACACTATAGTATCCTAGATACAAAGGCAGTAAAGCATCAAACAGACTGTCAAATTATAGCAGGAAGATTAAGGAGAGGTGGGGTAGATAAGAGATCAATCAAAGGATTTGTATGCATGCATATAAGCATAACCAATGAACACAAGACACTGGGGGTTTAGGATATGCCTGGGAGGGGGGGCAATGGAAAGATATGTATACATGTAACACAATAAAAATATATAAAAATAAATAAATAAGTAAATAAATAAATAAATAAAATATTAAAGAAATTCCTAATTCACTGATATGGAAAGATCAAGATATATTTTATTTTGTTTTTATATGAATTTATCAGAGTAACAATGTTAATAAAATTAGATTATTTTCAAGTATACTGATTCTATAATAAATCATTTGTATATTGTGCTGTGGGTTCACCACCCAAAGTAAAGTCTACTTCCAAAAACATTTGTCCCGCTTTACCCTTTCCTACCTTACCCCACCGCATTTTCCTTCTGGTAATCACCATAGCATTGTCTGTGTTGAAGAGATGGTTTTTTCTTAATCACTTATCCTTTTTCACCTAACTCCCAGCCACTCACCTCTGGCAGTTGTCAGTCTATTCTATGTACACTGTATATGTGGGTCTGTTTCTATTTTGTCAGTTAATTAATTAATTAATTAAGTTATTTTTTTAATATATTTTTGTTGATCTCATAGAGGAAGGGAGAGGGAGAGATAGAAACATCAATGATGAGAATCATTGATTGGCTGACTCCTTGCATGTTCCCTACTGGGGATCAAGCTTGCAACCCAGGCATATATGCCCTTGACCAGTACTGAAGCCAGGACCCTTCAGTCTGAAGGCCAATGCCCTATCCACGGAGCCAAACAAGCTAGGGCAAGTTTTGGTCATTAGATTTCAGATATAAGTGAAATCATATGATATTTGTCTTTCTCTTACTGATTTATTTCACTTAGCACAATATTCTCCAGATCCACCCGTGCTGTATTGCAAGGTAAGAATTCTTTTTTTATAGCTGACATATTTACTACAGATTTTTTATCTACACATCTACTCAGAGGCACTTGCAAAGCTTCCAAATCTTGGCTGTAAGAAGTAATCAAATGGCCAAAACAAAAGATAATGAAATCCATTTAAAGTTTCAAGGACTAAATGCAGAACAAAACAATAAAGACAATGCCATCCAACAACGGGAATTTAACAGTGATCTTGGAAAGTGCATGTATTTTCAATTTATTTCTCAGAATGTGCTTAACCTCATTTGGGGAGAGAGTGTGATATATAGAAAGAATTAACACTGCATAATCTTGCTATTTGCTAGCTATGAGGTCTTAGACAATTCAAATAATCGTTATATCTGCTGTTTCTGTAGGCACAAACATAGGAATATAATCAGCTAAGTTATCAGTTGGCAGTAAGGATTAGAAAGTTTGCATATTGACACACAATATGCAAATGGGGGTGTGTATTTGTGTGGTATATATAGAATTGTAAATGTATAATTTTTTAACCGAATAATAGGTAATAATATGGCAATAAACACCATTATTTCTTGTCTTTACTCTCCACAGTGCTCCTGAACACCTTTAAAAGACACTGTTCTTTTTGAGAAGCTAAAAGCTGCCCACATAACCCTAAGACTTGATTAGTAGCCATGCATAGTATATTCAAGTAATCCTGTCTGATTCTAATACTTCACAATCTTTCTTCCTTGACTTCCAGGGATAGCTAAACATTGGGTAGTGCCTGAAATTTATGCAATGTTTGTGGGCTAGTTTAAAAAGGATTAGATAGAACTTTGAATACAGATAGTAAAGAAAACAATATGGAGATTCTTCAAAAACTAAAAAAAAATACACCTGGCATGTTGCCCAGATATACCATTTCTGGATACTTATATGAAGAAAATAGACAAACAAAAAAACTAATTCAAAAATTATTTTAAAAATGTGTCCTATGTTCACTGCAGAATCTACACTAATAAAAGAGAAACATGCACATTGACCATCACTCGCCTACATCCACCAGCCAATCAGAGCAAGTATGCAAATTAACCCGACTAAATGGCAGCCACCATGGAGCTGGAGCAAGCTGGAGGCTTGGGTTGCCCCTATAGATGGAGAAAGCCAAGCTTCCCAACTGCCCTAGCCTTCCCTGGCCTCCACTCAAGGCTATAACATTTTAATTATAGAGGATAAACAAATCCTAGATACCTGCTTCCAGCTGGCTCTGGCCTATACTTGGATAGCTGGGGGCATGGCCAGCCTGAAAACTACCACAGGCCACTTGCCCAGGCTACTCCATGCCCCAGAGGAACCCCCACCCTGATCCAGGACACCTTTCAGGGCAAATCAGCAAACCCCCACCTGTGCACCAGGTCTCTATCCTATCTAATAAAAGAGCAATATGCCCATTGATTGTCACTCCAACACACAAGATGGCTGCCCCCATGTGGTCAAAGATATCTGCCCCCATGTGGAGACAAGATGGTTGCCACAAGATGACCAGAAAGGGAGGACTGTTGGGAAGGACCAACAGGCCTGCAAGAGAGGGCAGTTGTGGGTGATCAGGCCAGCAGGGGAGGGCAGTTGGATGGGACCAGGCCTGCAGCATAGGACAGTTGAGAGGGCCAGGCCTGCAGGGGAGGGCAGTTGGGGGGGCTAGGCCTGCAGGAAAAGGCACTTGGTGGGGGGACCAAGCCTGTAGGAGAGGGAAGTTGGGGGTGACCAAGCCTGCAGAGAAGGGCACTTGAGGTGTGTGTGTGGGGGGGGCTAGGCCTGAAGGGGAGAGTAGTTGGTGGGGACCAGGCCTGCAGCATAGGACAGTTGGTGGGGACTGGATGGCAGGGGAGGGCATTTAGGGATGACCTGGCCGGCAAGGGAGCAATTAGACATCATTCAAGCTGGCAGAGGAGTGGTTAGGGGATGATCAGGGTGGCATGCAGAAGCAGTTAGGAGCAATCAGGAAGGTAGGCAGGCAAGCAGTTGGGAGCCAGCAGTCCTGGATTGTGAGAGGAATGTCCTGGATTGTGAGAGGGACGTCCAACTGCCCATTTAGGCCAGATATCTCTGGGATCAGGCCTAAAAGGGCAATCAGACATCCCTCAAGGGGTCCCAGATTGGAGAGGGTGCAGGCTGGGATGAGGGACACACACCCCTGTGCACAAATTTTGTGTCCTGGGCCTTTAGTTATTTGTAATAGCCAAGATATGGAAGAAAGATGTCTATTGATAGATAAACACAAAAATAAAATGTGGTATACATATTACAATGAAATATGCTTACCAATAAAAAATGAAATGTTTTTTGCAATAACATAGATGGAACTAGAGAGCGTTATGCTAAGTGAAACAAGTCAGACAGAAAGAGACAAATACTGCATGATTTCACTTAGATGTAGAATCTAAAACAAACAAAACAAATGAGCACACAAAATAAAACAGAAACAGATCCATAAATAGAGAGAACAAGCTCATTATTGCCAAAGAAGAGGTGGATGGGGGATGGATGAACATTAAAAAAATAAAAAAAATAAGTTTTCTCTTTGTATAATGTGAAGAAAAATTACAAAAGTAGTAAACTAATTAATGAAGAACTGGAAACTCCACAAAAAAAAAACAATGAGAATAATAAAAATATGTTATTTCAGTTTCTATCAGCAAAAGGCATTTTATCTATACCATATAAGGCAGTAATGAACAAAAATAAAACAAGAAATACACTATGTAAAATAAATGAAGGGGAGAAATAAATCACATTTAACAAAAAGAAAGGTGACAATTTCATAGGATAATATACATCCTTGGCTCTAGAAGACTTTAAGGATATTAAAATAAAATAAAATTATATGCGTACTTCACCCATAAACATAGTAATCACATCTGAGTTAAGTAAATCCAATGATTATATTTTATAAACATATTTTCAGATAATTTTTTAAAGAATGTATCATAAAATGTATAGTTTGAACATTAGGAAATTTATACTCCATATTAAACTTTAAAGGATAAATATGATCATTATCTCAATAATAAAATTATCATAATAATATTTATCAAAGAGAACTTACTGAATTTAATAAATAGTTATATTCAAAAGTTTACAGAAAAAAAAATGTACTTAATGGACAAACTTGAGATACATTACTATTAAAATCAGGAACCAGTCAAAGATGATACTCATTCTTTAATACAAACACAAATTATTCTTTGTTTCTGACCATTGATATAAGACAACAAGATGATAAGAACCTGTGAGTACATGATCTTAAGTGGTCAGACTGCAGAGACTTTACTATTAAAAAAAAAAGAAAGAAAAGAAAAGAAATGGCCATTGCCCTTGAGGAACTCAATCCAGTAAGAGAAATGAAATCTATCTGTAGGCAAAGGGTAGAGACTGGTGGAAGAAGTACTCATTCGATGATGGGTTCATTTCCAATCTTGGCCACACATTCACATCACCTGGGAGAACTTTTACTAGTAAATATACCAATACCCAGTGCACACTCTGAAAGTGGAATCCAAGCACTTAAATTCTCCAGGTAATGCCCACAAGCAACCAATATTAAAAGAACAGTATCTCGCAGCAACCTGGATGGAACTGGAGAGCCTTATGCTTAGTGAAATAAGCCAGTGAATGAAGGAGAAGCATCACATGATCTCACTCATTGGTGGATAATAAAGAACATTATAAACTGATGAACAAAAGGATAAATACAGAGGCAGTAAAGCTTCAAACAGACTGTGAAATTATAGCAGGAAGATTAAAGTTAGGTGAGGTAGATAAGAGATCAATCAAAGGACTTGTATGCATGCATATAAGCATAACCAATGAACACAGACACTGGGGGGTTGGGGTATGCCTGGGAGGGAGGGGGGCAATCGGGAGATATGTATAAAAAATTAATAAAAAAAAAGAACAGTATCTCGCTCTACTCAGAAGAAAATGCCTGGAACACCTCTTTCTTAGAAACATTTGGCAATAGTGTGGAGAAAGACAAGAGGTGGAAATAAAAGAGTTTGGTTAAAGGAGAAAAAAAAAAAAGGTTATGGTATGCTGAGATAAAAACAATCCTATCTAATAAAAGAGTAATATGCAAATTGGCCATACCTCCACTACCCCCCAAGCCATGACAACCAGCCACTCCACCAGCCAATCAGAGCAAGTATGCAAATTAAGCCAACCAAGATGTCTACTGCCACAGAGAAGCAAAAAGAAGGCTTGGGTTGCCCCTGGTGATGGAGGAAGCCAAGCTTTTTGCAAACCCTGGCTGTCCAGGCCTCAGCTTAAGGCAACAAAGTTTCAATGGCTGCTGCCCTGGAGCTAGCAGAAAGCTTGGCTCCACTCCAGGCTACAAAGTTTTAATCATAGAAGATAAATAAATTCCAGATATCAGGGCCTCCACTTGGGTAACTAGGGAGTGTGGCCGGCCTGCAGACTACCACAGGCCCCTCGCCCAGGCCACCCTACATCCCAAGGAAACATTCACTCTGATCCAGGACACCCTTCAGGGCAAACCAGCTGGCCCCCACCCATGCAGCAGGCCTCTAGCCTATCTAATAAAAGAGTAATATACAGATTGACCATCACTCCAACACACAAGATGACTATCCCATGCGGTCAAAAGATCCTTACCCCATGTGGACACAAGATGGCCACCACAAGATAGCCAGCAGGGGAGGGCAATTGGCAGGGACCAGGCCTGCAAGGGAGGGCAGTTAGGGGTGATCAGGCCCACAGGGGAAGACAGTTAGGGATAAACAGGCTGGCAGAGGAGCAGTTAGGCATTGATCATGCTGGCAGGGGAGTGGTTAGGGGGTTATCAGGCTGGCAGGCAGAAGCGGTTAGGGACAATCAGGAAGGCAGACAGATGAGCAGTTGGGAGCCAGCAGTTCTGGATTGTGAGAGGGATGTCTGATTGCTTGTTTAGGCCTGATCCTACTTGGCAGTCATACATCCCTCAAGGGATCCCAGATTTGAAAGGGAGCAGGCTGGGCTGAAGGACACCCCTCCCCCAATGCATGAATTTTGTGAACTGGGCTTCTAGTATTAATTTATAAGATATATCTGAAGAATAGCTCAAATCAGGAGACAGGTGGGGCAATAACTGGAGTGGGAAATAAGAAAATGTTTGTTGTTGTTTTTGTCCCAGAGTTTCTTTGTATGGCAAAGGAAATTACTTGGGATTGGAAGTTGGCATGATAGAAAAAGAAAGGAGAGAGAGAGAGAGAGAGAGAGAGAGAGAGAGAGAGAGAGAGAGAGAGAGAGAGAAAGCGAGAGAGATTCATATATATTTTCCCATGTTGTGAAATCCCATGATAAATACTAAATACAGTGGGATTTTATGGTTTTATGGTTGACAGCTACAGCTGTATTTCCAGCTGACAGTTGGCATCATCTGTCAGCCATGTGAGTTGACCATCTTGGACACAGAGTATAATCTAGCCTTCTTAAGCCTGTAAAGCTAGTAACTATTTTTGTTTGTTTAGCTTCTCTCCTTGTATTATTTTGAAACTGCTAAATGGATTGCCACTGCTTTTTTCAAGTATGGAAACAAATTATAAATGGGAGGAAGGTGATGAAGTCTAATAGTAAAATACAGGTTTCAGATTCTAATGCAGTTTTATAAATCACTTATAAAACTGAAGGCTGGTCTAATTATGGAAAGGCCAATTTTATCAATTGTTAAACCATTCAATTAGAGGTTTATTCAGCCATCCTTTCTGATGACTGTCTAACTTTCCTTGGCATCTAAAAACACAGGTCTTTCCTGAATACAATATAGACGTTTCATTACTTTCTGGGGTCAGCTCAGAGATCTGCTGAGCTAGGTTTCCAGAATTACTGAGTCATTAAAAAAATGCAATTGGGCTAAAAGCAGTCAATTGAAACAGTTCAATACCAGCAGCTGGAGAATTAGAGCCATACAGAATCCAGTATTCCAACTATAATATCCAGTTATACCATCTTATGTAGTGTTACCTCTTCAGGTATTACATTTAAAAAAACATATTTAATGATATCTAATTCACAAACCATAAAACACCATTTAAACTGTAAAATTCAATGGTTTGTAGTATAATCACAGAGTTGTACAACAATCACCACAATATAGTTTCAGAATATTTTCATCACCCTGAAAAGAAACATCATACCCAATAGCTGTTATTCCACATTCCTCCTTCCATTCAACTTCAGTAAATCACAAATACACTTTCTGTCTTTGTATATTTAGCTATTGTGGACATCCTATATAATAAAGAGCTAATATGCAAATGGCCATCACGCTCTCACGCCATAACACCATAATGGCTCAGATACTCAACACTGGGCAGAGAGGAATGGGGACCAGCTAGTCACAAATGAACTCATGAGAGAGGAATGGGACCAGCTAGGCTGCAGCCTGGGAGAGGGACAAGCTGCCCAACCCATGGTCCTGGTTGCTGTGCCTGCACCTGTGGCCCAGCAGAGGGACAATCCACCTGCCTTGTGGTTCTGGGTGCCAGTGCCTGCACCTGTGGCCTGGGAGAAGGACAAGCTGCACGCCCCACAATCCCTGTGGTCACAGGTGCCAGCATGTTCCACAGTCCCAGGTGCCAGCACCTGTGGCTGCAGCCTGCAAAAGTGACAAGCTGCCCACCCCATGGTCCCAGGCTTCTGCCACCAGGACCCAGGAAACGATGCCTGCTCACAGTCCCCTGCAGCTGCCATCAGCCCAGGCAAAGCCATCCAAAGTCTGGGTGCCTGAGAATGGCCAGAGGGAGGGAAGCCCAGGTCCGGGGTACCTGCTACTGGACAGAAGAGGGAAGCCTGGGTCCTGGGTGTGGGTGAGGCAGAAGCAATTAGGGGCGATTAGGTCAGCAGGGGAACAGTTAGGGGTAATCAGGCAGACAGAAAGAGGTGGTTAGGTGTGATCAGGCAGGCAGGCAGAGGGGTTAGGGGCGATAAGGCAGACAGACAGGAGAGCAATTAGGAGCCAGCAGTCCTGGATTGTTAGAAGTATCCGGATATCCCCTTAGGGGTCCTGGACAGGAGAGCATGCAGGCCAGGCTGAGGGACCACCCCCTGTGCATGAATGTTGTGCACCAGGCTTCTAGTTTCATATAAAATGAATCAAATATGTGGTATTTATTAATTAGCTTATTTCACATAATGATTATAGTATTCACCCATGTTGTAGTGTATATAAATGTTTCATTACTTCTTATGACTGAATGATATTTCATTCTACTGACATATCACATTTTTTTCATCTATTTATCAGATAAAGGACATTTCAGTTGTTTCATACCTTCTGGCTATCGTGAATATGCTTCTATGAATATATGTATACAAGTTTTTGTTTGAACACATGTTTATTTTTTGATATATCTCTAGGTGTAGAATAATAAATATATGTTTAATATTTTGAGGAATTGCCAACATATTTTCCAAAGCAACTGGACTATTTTACATTTCCACAAGCAATGTCTCCTCATCTTCACTAAAATTTATCATTGTCTGTCTTTTTTATTATGAATCTAGAAAGTGTTAAATAATACTTGTAAATTCCTGATAAAAATGAAGCTTCCCTTTTTATAAAATTTGCCATTGTAATCAAAACACCCTGGTACTAAAAAAGAAAATATTCTGTTAAATATAAATAAAAATAAAACAAAAAAATCACCCTGGTACTACTAGCACAAGAGTAAGGATATACTAGTAATTCAATTGAACAGATCTGAGAGCCCAGAAATAAATCCACACTATTAAGGTCAATTAATATTTAATAAAGGAGGCAAGAGTATACAATGGCTAAAAGACAGTCTCTTCAACAAATGTTGTTGGGAGGTTTTAAGTCATTATTTGAATACATTTTTTTCTACAATTTTTTGTCTCTTTTCTTTCTGGGACTCACATTAATAGTATGTTGGTTAGCTTTGTAGTGTTCAGGTTTATCTGAGCTCTCTGAATTTGTTTCCTATTATTCCTCTTTGTTGTACAGATTGCATAGTATTTATCATTCAATCTTCATTTTCAAATTCTTTCTGTCAGCTCAAATCTGTTGATCCCCAATAAATTTTATTTTCATTTAGATTATTATACTTTTCTTTTTTAATATGTTATATATTTTTACTTAGTTATACATTATCTTTTGGATTAAGACATATAAACCTGACAGTTTTGGGTCTTGGGGTATGTGTGTGTGTGTTTTTCCCAGATGATACATATATATATGTATGTGTGTGTGTGTGTGTGTGTGTGTGTGTGTGTGTGTGTGTGTGTGTGTGTATATATATATATATATTATAGCAAGGTACATTTTTTTATTCTTTATTGATTAAAATATTACATGTGTCTCCTTTTGTCCCCATTGACCTTTTCCCAACCACTCCTACCGCCTAGCAGAGTGGTCAGCAAACTGCGGCTCCTAAGCCATATGCGGCTCTTTGGTCCCTTGAGTTTTTAGCAAAGGCCAGTTTAGGAGTACCCGGATTAAGTTGATAACAATGTACCTACCTATATAGTTTAAGTTTAAAAAATTTGGCTTTCCAAAAGAAATTTCAATCGTTGTGCTGTTGATACTTGGTTCTGTTGACTAATGAGTTTGGCAACCACTGCCCTAGCACACGCCCTCAGCCCCACTAGTATCTCTGTTTATTGGTTATGCTTATATGCATGCATACAAGTCATTCGGTTTATCTCTTACTCACCACCCCCCCTTAATCCTCTCCCTGCCTTCCTTCTGAAGTTTGATCGTCTGTTCAATGCTTCTCTGTCTCTGAATCCAATATTGTTCATCAGTTTGTGTTGTTCATTATATTCCACAAAAGAGTGAGACCTTGTGATATTTATCTTTATCCACGTGGCTTATTTCGCTAAGCATAATGCTCTTCATATCTATCCATGCTGTTGCAAATGGTAAGGATTCCTTCTTTTTTACTGAAGCATAGTATTCCACTGTGTAGATGTGACAAAGTATTTTAATCCACTCCTCTGCTGATGTGCACTTAGGCTGCTTCCAAATCTTAGCTATGGTAAATTGTGCTGCTATGAATATAGGGGTGCATATATCCTTTCTGAATGGTTTCTGGTTTCTTGGGATATATTCCTAGAAATGGGATTACTGGGTCAAATGGGAGTTCCATTTTTTATTTTTTTTAGGAATCTGCATACTGTCTTCCATAGTGGCTGCACAAGTCTGCATTCACACCAGCATGAGGCTTCCTTTTCAATTCAAGAATTTACTTTTGAGTCTTATAATTTATCCTTATTGCCATTCTTTATCTTATGAATCATTGCTTTCACACCTTCTTTTAATTTTTAATATGATTTTTTTTTTACTACTTGAACATATTTGTAATTTTTTATGTCATTATCTGGTAAGTCCAACATTTGAGGACCTTCAAGGTAACTTTTATTGGCCATTTTCCATTATGTGTATGGGTCACATTTTCATGTTTTTGTGAATATCTCATATTTTTATTGAGTGGACATTTTAGATAATACAATGTAGCAACTATCAATATTGGTCCTCACAAGCTTCTTGTAGTTGATATCTGATTTCATATTTATTTAATGACTTGTATGTACTTCTTTATCAGTCTCTTTATCCTACAGTGTGCAACCTTAGTATTTTTCCTAAGGATGGGCATTGTCTTCCTGTCAATGAATTTGTTTTTCATTGTTTTAATCCTCACTGAGGATATTTTTCCACTAATTTTAAAGAGAATGGAAGGGAGTGGGAGAGACAGAGAGAAAATAGATGTGAAAAAAGACACATTGATTTCTCACCCCTCACACGAGTCCTGACTGGGGATTGTGCCTGCAACCAAGGTACATGTCCTTAGCCAGAATCAAACCTGGGGCCTTTCAGTCAATTAGCTAACCACTCTATCCACTGTGTGAAACTGGCTAGGGCTATTTCTAATTTTTCATGTACTCTCTTTTATTATTTATTTATTTTAATTAAAATGTTTATTGTTGATAGTATTACAGATGTCCCCATTCCACCCTTTATCCCCCTCCATCCAGACCTCATCCCACCCCAAGACTTCACGTTATTGTGTATGCCCATGGACTATGAATATGTTTTTTGATAAATATTTTCCAGTTCCCTCTACCCCTATCTCTCTGAGATCTGTCTGTTTGTTCCATGTATCCATGACTCTGGTCCTATTCTGCTCACCATTTTATTTTGTTCATTAGATTGCACATGTGGGATCAAGTGATATTTATCTTTCTCTAACTGGCTTATTTCACTTAGCATAATAGTCTGTCCATCCATGCTGTTGCAAAAGATTCCTTCTTTCTATAGTCCTATAGCATTCCGTTGTGTAATTGTACCACAGATTTTTTATCTACTCATCTACTCATGAGGACTTGGGCTGTTTCCAGATTTCAGGTACTATAAATAATGCTGCTATGAACATAGAGGTGCATATATTTTTTCCAATAGTTGTTTCAGGTTTCTTAGGTTATATTCCCAGAAGTGGGATCAATGGGTCAAATGGTAGCTCCATGTTTTATTTTTTGAGGAAATTCCATACTCTTTTCTATAGTGGTTACATCAGCCTGCATTCCCACCAGCAGTGTACTAGGGTTCCCTTTTCTGCACATCCTTGCCAACACTTGTCATTTGTTGATGGCAGACATTATGACAGGTGTGAGGTGATAAGTCACTGTCATTTTGATTTGCATCTCTGAGATGATTAGTGATTTTGAGCATCCTATCTTATAAAAGGGTGATATACAAATTTACCATCAATCCAACACACTTGATGGCTACCCCCATGTAGACACAAGATGGCCACCACAAGATAGCCAGCAGGGAAGGCAATTATGGGTGATCAGGCCAGCAGGGGAGGGAAGTTGGGAGGGACCAACCTTATATGCCCTCCCTTGAAAAGGGAGGGCAGTTAGGGGTGACCAGGTCTGAAGGAGAGGTCCATTGAGTAGGACCAGGCCTGCAGGGGAGGGAAGTTGGGGAGTGCCAGGCCTGCAGGGAAGGGCAGTTCAGAGTGACTGGGCCAAAAGGGGAGGGCAATTAGGAGCAATCCGTATAGCAAGGGAGCAGTTAGGCGTCTATCAGGTTGACAGGGGGGTGGCTAGGGAGTGATCAGGCTGGCAGGCAGAAGCAGTTAGGGGCAATCAGGCAGGTGAGTGGTTGGGAGTCAGCAGTCCTGGATTGTGAGAGGAATGTCTCAGATTGGAGAGGGTGCGGGCTGGGCTAAGGGACACATACCCCCACCCTGTGCATGAATTTCATGCACCGGGCCTCTAGCTTTTTCATAAGTCTCTTAGCCATCTACATATCCTCTTTGGAGAAGTGCCCTTTTAGATCCTTTGCCCATTTTTAATCGGATTGTTTGTCTTCCTTTTGTTAAGTTGTCTGAGTTCTTTTTATGTTTTGGAAATTAACCCTTTATAAATTATATCATTGGCAAATATGTTCTACTACGTAGTGGGTTCTCTTTTCATTTTATCTATGGCTTCTTTTTCTGAGCAAAAGTTTTAATTTTGATGTATTTCCATTTATTTATTTTCTCCTTAGTTTCCTTTGCCATATGAAATGTATCAGTAAACATATTGCTACATTAGAATTCTGAGATTTTCCTGTCTATGTTTTCTTCTAGGATTTTGTTATGGTTTCATGAGTTACATTTAAGTCTCATCCCTTTTGAGTTTATTCTTGTATATAAGAAGGAGGATTAGTTTCACTTTATTGCATGTATCTAATTTTTCCCAACACCATATTTTGAATGGACTATCTTTCTCCATTATCAAATATTATTTGAGTTTAATGGCGTGGGACAATTTCTGTGGTCTCTGTTATGTTCCATTGATCTATATGCCTGCCGATGTGCCAGTATCAGGCTATTTGGATTACAGTGGCTTTGTAATATAGTTTGACATCTGGTATTGTGATTCCTTCAAATTTGTTCCTCTTTCTGAAGATTGCTAAGGCTACTCAGGGTCTTTTTTTGGTTCCATATATATCTTTAGAATATTTGTTTTATATCTGTGAAATACGCTATTGGTATTTTAGTACCATTTTTTCTTCTTGTCTGATTGCTGTGTTAGGATCTCCAGTACTATGTTCATAAGAGTGGTGAAAGTGGGCATCTCTGTCTAGTCCCTGATCTCAAGGGAAACAATTTTAGTTTTTGCCCATTGAGTATGATGTTAGCTGTAGATTTTTCATATGTGGCCTTTATTATGTTGATATAAGATCCCTCTAGTCCCACTTCGCTGAGAGTTTTTAACATAAATGTGTGCTAGATTTTGTCAAATGCTCTTTCTTTGTCTCTATCATGCTGCTGGCAGTGGCTGTGTGGCTTTTTATCCTTCATTTTGTTTATGTGATGTGTCACATTGATATGCAGATACTATAACAACCTTGCATCCCTGGAATGATTCCCACTTGGTCATGATGTATATTCTTTTTAATGTATTGCTGGATCTGATTTCCTAATATTTTGATGAGTATTTTAGCATAGTTGTTCATCAGGAATATTGGCCGATAATTCTCTTGTAGTGTCCTTATCTGGTTTTGAAATTAGGACAATACTGGGCTCATAAAAACTTGGAAGCATTCTGTCCTGTTGAATTTTTGGAATAGTTTGAGGAGGATAGTTATTAGTGCTTATTTGAATATTTGGTAGAATTTTCCTGTGAAGTCATCCAGTCCAGGACTTTCATTTGCTGAGAGTTTTTTTTTAATTGCTGCTTCAATTTCATTAGTTGTTATTGGTCTCGGTGCTCTCTTTGAGACTCTGTTTTCTTGACTTGAATATTATGCTCCTGGCTGGTTATCCCACTAAGATATTAGCTGCTACTAAACTCTAGATGATTGCTCTATTGTTTTAAAAAAATGTTCTCATGAAAATTTTTTTCACATTGAATCCCTGTTTGTCAGGTATTGCCTGTCTTTGAGGCTTGTTCCATCCATCGCCTATGCATAGCTCTGTGCTATGGAGCAGTGACTAGATGCGAGAAAACCTGATTTCCACTAGCTTCCCCACCAGCATTCTCTCTGTGGGTCTCTGTCTCTCTCTCTCTTTCTTTCTCTCTCTCTCTCTCTCTCTCTCTCTCTCTCTCTCTCTCTCTCTCTCTCTCTTCCTCCCTCCCTCCTCCCCCTTTATCCCTCTCTCTCTGTCTCTCTGATCACTTTTGGTACACCTGCATGCACATGGAAAGGGGGAACTGGTATTGTTTGTTGATTGCTGCTACCACCCACTATTAATATTTTACAGCCCAGAATTGCAGAAAATGAGAACATGCTATTTTTGACATGTTAGAATGGTTTCTAGGAAGCTG
>PVJN01036506.1:0-21461 GCA_004026805.1 Lasiurus borealis | reverse complement strand
ATGTAGGAGAGGTCCGTCTCCCAATGACTGAGGGCTGGTGTGTCTTTGGCATAAACACCAGAGCAATATAAAACCCCAGAGGCGGATCTTCTTTAAACAGAGTCCCTAAAAAGGCCAGCTGACGGTGTGTTAGCAATATTACCATATAAGGTGGTTTTTTCAATAAACCGGCCTTGGGGAGGTGGGGACGGGGGCGGGGGAGGGGTTAGGGGGGGTTGAGGAGAGTGAATTATCATTTGAAAAATGTATGCAAAAGGACTTGAGAGGCAACATCCCCGGTGCTGGTGGATTTGTTCCTTTTATGCTGTACTCACATAAACAGAACTCACAGCAGGCCTTATAAGCTGCCCAGAGTGAGGCCAGATGCAGCCCAGCTCCAGGAGGGAGAACCATACCAAGAATGGCAGTGGCCTCCTCCCTCCAGGCCTCCTCCTCCGGCCCTGATGCCTCCATCCTGGGTTGGCCTGGGACACCCATGCAGTGTCCTCGAAGGGGGTGCAATTGTGCTTGGTCTGGTGCAAGCCCGGGGCAGCTCAGAGCCAAAGGAAAATGCCGTCCATGCCTGGGGAAGGAATGCCCTGTTCTACTCACCTGCTGCCCCTCACACAAGCTCACAAGCCCAGGGCCAAGGCACCTGGGCTCCAGGACACCTTAAGCTGCCGCCAGAACTTCACTGTCTCCTGCCTCCCACCTTTCCTTACTGGATTCCCCCTCCCAGGCTCTGAATATTGGAAATTACAGACCAAGGGAGCTGTCTTGGGGTTAAGGCACAACTAACAAGACTCACAAGCTTATAGAGTTTTCCCCACCCAGTCCTGTGGTTCTTGCTATTGTTTGTCTGTCTGTCTGTAACTCATGCACTCTCCCCAGTAGCTGTTGCATTTTCCACTCCACTAGCTGCCAGCTCTGTGGCAATTACCTCCACCTCCACATTCCCACAGTCCCAATCCCTAAGGCCCCACCCAGACGAAAATGATCAATTGCCATTGGACATCCCCATGCAGAGGATGCTCCAAAATGGAGCCCTGCCCTACCATCAGTGCTGGTGTGTTTCCTGGGTTCTCCACCCCCAAGTCTTTCCCCTTGGCCTTTAAGCTAAAAACCCCCAAGACGGTCTGACTCTTCACTCCTCGTCATCCTCCACAACAACCTGGGCACTCTTCTGGTGACCCTCCCCTGAAATGCCTCTCAGTGTGCGTCCTCCTCTGGCCCCTCTGGTCCATCCTGCTGGCCTTGTCCTGCTTCAAGCTCTGGTTCTGTCTGGCCTAGAGCCGCCATAGCCCCCTGACCGGCCTTCCTGATCCTGCCCCATCTTCAATCCCAATGGTTCCCAAAGTCTGGTCATGAGGCACACTGAACCTGGGACCCTGTTAGAAATACAGATCCTCAGGCCCTGGATGGTTTGGCTCAGTGGATAGAGTGTTGGCCTGGGGACTAAAAGGTCCCGGGTTCAATTCTGGTCAGGGGCACATGTCTGGATTGTGGGCACATGCCTCAATCCCCAGTAGGGTGCGTGCAGGAGGCAGCTGATCCATGATTCTCTTTCATCACTGATGTTCCTCTCTCTCCCGCTCTGAAATCAATAAAACATATTAATTAAAAAAAAAAGAAATACAGATTCTCAGAAATCCTGAAAGTACAGCTTAGCTATCTGTGTTTACAAACCTGCCCCACAGGGCACAGGTCTCTGCCCTTCCCTCGAAGAAACATGCATTGGGCACCTGCTTAAGGTGTCCTGGGACCCCAGGTCACTCCGTCAGGGCTTAGGAGCTTGTGTGAAGAACAGTAGGTGGGGAGGACACAGGGGCTTTCTTCTGCGGGCACAGATGGCATTTCCCTCTGGCTTTTAGCTGTCCTGGGCTTGCACCAGACCAGGCACAGGTGCACCCACTTTGGGGACCTTGCATGGGAGTTCTGGCTGGTTGGGAGTCCTGGAGCATTGGCTTGGTGCCGGCTGTGTTCCCCAGTACCTGAGGGTGGAGGTGAGGATAAGGTGTGCCTGCTACTGAGAACCCAGGGAAGGATTGGGGAATGCTTACTTGAGGGCTATGCTGGTCCCCTTAGAACAGGGGCAATGTAGCTATCAATGATGTGCTCTTCCTCATGCTCTTGTCTTGTTCATCCTCACCAGAGGATGTTTGAGGATGTTTTTTCCATTGGTTTTAGAGAGTGGGAGGGAGGGAGGGAGGGAGAGAAAAACATCATCGATTGGTTGCCTCCCACACACAGGGAATCAAACCTGTAACCCAGGTACGTGCCCTTGACCTGAATCAAACCTGAGACCCTCCAGTGTGTGTCTGACACTCTAGCCACTGATGTTACTTTTCAACCCCTGCCCTGTGTGCTTAGTACAATCTAAACTCCAGGCCTCCTGGGCAACTTCCCTGAGCCTTGCAGGTGTTTGGAAAAGGCCTCCCGTGGTTGAGGGGGCATCCAAACAGTGGTTGGTGTGGGAGCTGTCCAGCAGGGACAGAGTGCCATCAGTCCTGACCGCAGAGGCAGCCAGAAGCCAGGGCCCAGATCATGAGCTCCCCCTCCCTGGAGTCTCCCTCCTCGGGAGGGACAGGGTGCCTGTCTGCCTTGTCCGGACCTGGGATTTTGAGGGGTAAGTCAGGTGGCTCACTCCCTTCTAATCATTCAGCTCTGTGGTCAGGAGAACGTGCACACCTTGGTCGGTACAATCAGCTGATAAACAATAAAGAGCCTGTAATCAAAGGGAGATCGTTGTGATTCCAGGTCTGCAGAGCCCAGAGATCAGAAACTGAAACCCTTAAGGAATACTTAGGGATTGAATCAGAAATCCTGGGGGTGCAGTTCAGCAGCTGGCAGGTCACACACCTTAGGGAGGGGAATCCCCTTTGGCTTTGGTTAGAGAGAAGGAGGTGGGGGAGGTGTCAGGCTAAACCAGGTGCCAGCGTACTCGCCCCCACCTCAACCCCCTTTTCATATGAGCCAACCCACTCTTAACATTTCTTTGTTTTTTGTTTTTTCCTGATTTCAAAAATCAATGCAAAAAATCAAAGAACACAAAAATATTTATTTTAGAAAGCAAACCTCACACAGACCTGAGACAAAGATGGCCACCATTAACAGTATGATGTGTATTCTATCATTTTTATATTACTTCCTATGTAATTTATGCATATTACTTTAAAAATGGAAATCTGCTGTAACGTATGTTTTTACCACTGTTCTGAAACTTGCTGTGTTCTTTTAATAATACTCTTGGATGTCTTTTCAAGTCAGTTCCTATAATTTTTAAAACCTCACCATAGTTTTCCATAATGGGGATATATCATGAATTATGTCACCAATATCCTGTTGATGGGCTCTTGGGGTACTTCTAATTTTTTACTTATGCAAACATTGTGGGAATTAATAAAACTTTCCATGTGCCTTTGTGCATGTGTGAGCAAATATCTATGGTAAATTAAAGTGAAGTGATTTGTTAAAGCAAGTGCATTTGAAATATTGACAGAAACTGCCAAATTGCCCTCACACGGGTTGTGAGCTTACACTCCTGCCAGCAGTGTCTGACCCATCTTCTTCACACGCTTCAGACACTGAGCATCAATGTACATTTGTTGATTAATTTTCATCACATCTCACCTAAGAATTGTTTACAGAAGTAATACACTCAATAGATTTTTTTAAAAATATGAAAATAAGTGACAACTGAGCTACCGCATTCTGCTGGCTGTCCTTGTGCCCAAAAGAACGCTGTGGGACATGGGCAATTGTCTATCTTTCTAATCTTTCCAAATCCAAAAGGGGACACTTAGCATCCTCTTATGTTAAAATTGAAAATTTAAGTTATTTGGGAACTAGTTAGGATGAATGCAGTTGGATCACATGGTGAGAGTATGTTTAGTTTTATAACAGATTTCCAGAGTGTTTTTCCAAAGTTCCGTTTGTGTTCCCCCAGCAATGAATGAAGAGTTTCTCTTATTCCACATTGTGGTTTTGAATTGCATTTGAGCAATTCTTTTTAATACCAATAAATTTCTCCCACTTGACAGTTGTTGATCTTTTAATTTCTTTGAGGGAAGGAAACAGCAAATGCCAATTACTCAGAAATTTTTAAAAATGATGTTTTTGTCATTTTACTTTTGTCAAAATAGAAATCTATTTACTTCCTTCTGATTTAAAAGGAATACTTATTCAAAATATTTCAGGAGGGCAAGTATGAAGTACAAAATAAATATTCCCATTATCCAGATATCACCATGAACTAAAATCTTTTCAGACATTTTTTAATACATACAGCCATTTAGAAAATAGTATCTTACTGTACACACTACTTTACATACTACATACTTCATTTCACTTTTCATTATCTTTCCTTTGTCACTAGAATGTCAGTTCCAGAAAAGCAGTAATTTCTTTTCTTTTTGCTCACTGTTGTATCTCCCATGCCTAGAGGAGGGTCTGGCAGATATGGACACTCAATAAATATCTGCTAAATGAAGAAATAAATTAATTCCACTTTTGCCCTGGCTGGTGTGGCTGAGTTGGTTGAGCATTGTCGCGTGCACCAAAAGGTCACCAGTTCAATTCCCACTCAGGGTACCTGCCCAGCTTGCAGGTTTGGTCCCTGGTTGTGCGCATGCAGGAAGCAACAGGTCGATCAATAAAAATACATTTTAGCCCTGGCTGGTTTGGCTCATTGGAGAGAGCATTGGCCTGCGGACTAAAGGGTCTTGGGTTCAATTCCAGTCAAGGGCACATGCCTGGATTTCAGGCTCAATCCTCAGTAGGGGATTCTCTCTCATTGTTGATCTTTCTGTCTCTCTCTCCCTCTACCTTCTCTGAAATCAACAAAAATATTTTAAAATATATTTTTAAATAAATAAATGTCACTTTTATCACTTAAAATGCCTTAGAATTTATTTTTTTCTGTGTCCATTAATATAGGTTTTCAATATCATTTATTTTATTGGCTGCATATACTAGTATTTCAGTGTATTTATTGAACTAGTCCTTTACTGTGTGGCTGTGCAAGTGGTTTCCAGTTTGTCACTATTCTAAACAATACGGTAATTCGTGTTTTTACTCAGGTCTGTGTACCTGGGATTATCTTTTTAGATCATTTAAAAAAGAGAAATTTCTTAGTCAAGTAGAATTCACATTTTAATTACAATTTATTTTGTTAAGCCAAACGTCCAGAAAGTAATTGGAACGTCTTCTCCCTGGCAGGTATGAGAGTATCCAGTTCCTTACAACATAAGCTAGAGAACATCAAGCCTTTTGATGTTGTTAATACTCACTGAAGGATATTTTTCCTATTGATTTTTAGAGAGAGTGGTGAGCTGCCTATTTGTACTTTTTGCATTTTTATTAGAGTGCTTAAATTTTTCTTACTGATTTACAATAGATTTTTATATATTAAGATATTAATGAATCTTTTCTATATCATGAATTCTACAAATATTTATTCCTAGTTTATCATTCTAAATTTTATTTTGGCATTTGGTGTTTTTAAATTTATTTATTTTTACTGTTGAAATTAATACAGATGTTCCTCATTTTATCCCCCTTTGCCCACCTCTACCCAGGTCTATCCCTCCCCCTCCTCCTACCTAGTTTATTTATTTTTAAAAAATTAAATCTTTATTACTCAGATTATCACATTTGTTTCTCTTTTTTCCCCTCCATAGCTCCCCTCCACCAGGCTCCCAACCCTCCCTCTGCCCTTACCTCCCTCCCGTTGACCTCATCCATAGGTGTATGATTTTTGTCCAGTCTCTCCTGTACAACCTCCACCCCTTTCCCCCTGAGAATTATCAGTCCACTCCCTTTCTGTGCTCCTGATTCTATTATATTCACCAGTTTATTCTGTTGATCAAATTTTTAATTCACTTAATTTTTAGATTCACTTGTTGATAGATATGTATTAGTTGTTAATAATTTTTTATCTTTTACCTTTTTCTTCTTCTTTTCTAAAAGAGTACCTTTCAGCATTTCATATAATACTGGTTTGGAGTTGATGAACTCCTTTAGCTTTTTCTTCTCTGTGAAGCTCTTTATCTGCCCTTCAATTCTGAATGATAGCTTTGCTGGATAGATTATTCTTGTTTGTAGGTTCTTGCTGTTCATCACGTTAAATACTTCTTGCCATTCCCGTCTGGCCTGCATCGTTTCTATTGAGAAATCAGCTGACAGTCTTATGGGTGCTCCCTTGTAGGTAATTAATTGTTTTTCTCTTGCTGCTTTTAATATTTTCTCTTTGTCTTTTGCTCTTGGTATTTTAATGATGATGTGTCTTGGTGTGGTCCTCTTTGGATTCCTTTTATATGGGGTTCTGTGTGCTTCCTGGACTTATAAATCTATTTCTTTTACCAGATGTGTGAAGATTTCAGTCATTATTTCTTGAAATAGGTTTTCAGTATCTTGCTCTCTCTTCTGGCACCCCCACAATTCTGATGTTGGTACACTTGAAGCTATCCCAGAGTCTCCTTACATTATCTTCACTTCTTCACTTTTTTGGATTCTTTTCTCTTCTTGCTTTTCCAGTTGAGTGTTTTCTGATTCTTTATATTTCAAATTTTTTACTTGATTCTTGCCTTCCCCTAGTCTGCTGTTAGGTCTCTGTATAATTTTTTTTTTTCAGTCAGTGTACATTTAATTTCTATTTGGTCCTTTATCATTTTTAGTGGGATCTTTTGCATCTCTAGTTGGTCCTTTTGCATCTCCTCTTGAAACTTGATAAGTTTATCCATCTTTTCAAGCATATTCTTGAAAAACCTTATAAGCGTGGTTTTGAACTCTATATCCAGTCATTTTTTTTTCCTCCATTTCTTTTGTTTGTGATCCCTTCCCTTGTCTCAGCATTTTCACTATGCTGGGAGAACTTCTGTGTTGGATTCAGCCTTATGATACCAGACTTGCAAAATCGCAAAAGCCTCTCTTGAGCTTGGGATGGGTGGAATCTCAGGGCTTAAGGGACAGGCTTGCCTTCCAGTAGGGCCCACCCTCCACGGCCCCTGAGCCTCACGTGACTGGGTAGTCGCTGGAGCGATCCCTGTGCGCATGCACTCTCTCGCGCAGTGCCTCTAGACTGCTGCCTTTCCGGCTCCCCTGTGCTACGGGACCACATGAGTCTGGGTCCCCAGGGTTTTGCCCAAAACTGAGGTTTAGTGAAGTTAGAAGTTGCACAGTTGGGAGGGTCTGTCTCCCACCCTCTCGTGAAAGCCAGCGGCACAATCAGCAGTCTGTTCTCTGCGGCGCAGTGCCATGTGCGCCTCCAGACTTCTGATCTTTTGCGACTCTCCTAAATTTCTGTGCACTTCTCCCCCTTCACAATCCAAACTCCCTCTCAAATGAGTTTCGGCTGGGTCAGAGGTTTAGTGTCATAGGATAAGGAGTTCAATGCCTTTGAGAGTCTCCGTCTCCTTCCCGCCAGAGAAGGCCAGCCAGGTTCGCCATCACTTGCTCTCTCCAAGCAAGCGTGTCTCTGTACCTGAGCTTTTTTCAGCTCCTCTGAGTCTCCCTGAGCACCTCTCTTTCCCTCTAGTTGAAGAATTTCCACTCCGCCAGCTTTCCTGTGGTTCTGGATGATGTCTGTTCTGTCTTTTAGTTGCAGTTTTGGAATTGTTGTACAAGGCAGCAGTGTAGGTGTTTACCTATGCCGCCATCTTGGATTCTCCTCTCACAATGCCTTTAGACTGCTGTCTTTCTGGGTCCCCTGCGCTCCAGGACCATATGAATCTGGGTCCCCACGGTTTCGCCCAAAACTGGGGTTTAGTGGAGTTAGAAGTGGTGCAATTGGGAGGGTCTGTCTCCCGCCCACTTGTGAAAGCCAGCGGCACAATCAGCAGTCTGTCTTCTGTGCACAGTGCTGTGCATGCCACCAGACTTCTGATCTTTTGCAACTCCCCTAAATTTCTGTGCACTTCTCCCTTTTCACAGTCCAAACTCCCCCCGTATGAGTTTCAGCTGGATCTGGGGTTTAGTGTCATAGGATATGGGGTTCAATGCCGTTGAGAGTCTCGGTCTCCCTCCCACCAGAGAAAGCCAGCCAGGTTCTCCAGCACCTGCTGTCTCCACGCATGTGTCTCTGTACCTGAGCTTTTTGCAGCTCCTCTGGGTCTCTGTGAGCCCCTCTCTTTCCTTCTAGTTGTAGAATTTCCACTCAGCCAGCTTTCCTGTGGTTCTGGATGATATCCGTTCTGTCTTTTAGTTGTAGTTTTGAAATTGTTGTGCGAGGCAGCAGTGTAGGTGTTTACCTACGCTGCCATCTTGAATTCTCCTAGTTTATTTTTTTTAATTATTGTCATTTTATCTTTTTCCAAACAGAAGTTTTAGTTATTTTTTTAATTGAATAATAATGTATATACAGAAATGTATACAATTTTCAAGTGCATAATGTAACCTCTCTCAATTAATAATTCTCCTAAGGTAAACACTACTCTGACAAAGTTTTAAATTTTATCATAATAATATCTGCCTTATTTTGGGAAAGATATAGCTGCCTTATATTTTCTAAAGATAGATACTGACATCTATGTTTGGGAAAGCATTCCTCAACTAATAATTATGTAAATATTCACCTACATTTTATTCTGGCATATTGATTACTTACTATATTTGACATCTCTAATTCAGAAGAAATGTATTTTAAACGTATCTAAACAATAAGATAGGGATCAAACTCTCCTGCCTTCTCTCTTCTCTCAAGGGCTACTTCCCAGCACCACTTATTAATTACCCAATATCACTTCTAAATTAGTCAACACCACATCCTCTTTTTATACTCTGCTCTCTTCTTTTATTTGTCTATTTCTGCACCAGTATCTCACCATTTTAAATATAACTCTACGTGTTAATATCTGAACTAAAAATAGTACATCATCACTCTTTCAAACATTTCTTAGTTTTATTGCTCATTTATCCTCCCATAAAATTTTTAAAATCATTCTGTGAAATTCTGTCACTACATCCCCTGAAAAGGTTGAAATCCTAATTGGATTTACATTGAGCTTACATACTAATCTAGAAAATGTTCATATATTTACATTGTTTGACTTTCCATTTGTTTCTTTCCATTTACTTAAAACTTTATGTCTCTCAATAACATCTGTTTTCATCATATAGATCCTGCACAGTTCTGTTTTTAACTAGGTTTTTATATTTTTTGTTGCTATTATGTTAACATTTTTGTTATATTTTCTAACTGATCACTGACCTGTAGGAAACATTTATATATACTAGAGGCCTAGTGCACAAAATTTGTGCACGGGGTGGGTATGTCTCTCAGCCCAGCCTGCACTCTCTCCAATCTGGGATCCCTCTCACAATCCAGAACTAATAGCTCCCAACTGCTTGCCTGCCTGCCTTCCTGATCACCCCTTTACCACTCCCCTGCCTAACTGCTGCCCTGCCAGCCTGTTTTCCCCTAACTGCCCTCCCCTGCAGACCTGGTCACCCTTAACTGCCCTCCCCTATAGACCCGATCCCCTGCAACTACTCTCTCCTGCAGGCATGGGTCTCCCCAAACTTCCCTCCTCTGCCAGCCTGATCAGCACTAACTGCCCTTCCCTGCAGGCTTGATCACACCCAACTGCCCTCCCTTGCAGACCTGGTCCCTCCCAACTGCTCTCCCCTGCTGGCCATCTTATAGTGGCCATCTTATGTCCACATGGGATTAGCCATCTTTGACCACATGGGGGCTGCCATATTGTGTGTTGGAGGGATAGTCATTGCATATTACTCTTTTATTAGGTAAGATTAGATAGGATAAAGGCCTGGTGCACAGGTTGGGGCCGGCTGGTTTGCCCTGAAGGGTGTCCCAGATCATGGTGGGGGTTCCCTTTCGGGTTAGGGTATCCTGGGTAAGGAGCCTGTAGTGGTTTGCAGGCTGGCCATGCCACCTGACAACCCAAGCAGAGGCCCTGGTAACTGGGATTTATTTATCTTCTATAATTGAAACTTTGTAGCCTTGAGTGGAGTCCCGGGCTGGGGAAACCCAAGCCTCCTACTCCCTCCATGGCAACAATCATCTTGGTTTGGTTAATTTGCATATCCACTCCTGATCGGCTGGTGGGCATGGCTTCTGGGTGTAGCAGAGGTACAATCAATTTGCATATTACTCTTTTATTAGGTAAGATTATATACACATATAATACATTGTTATACACATTTATCTAGTCATCTTTTTTTACTTTATTTTAGTTTTTTGATTTAATAAATCTTTACTGTTCAGATTATTACATTTGTTCCTCTTTTTTCCCCCATAGCTCCCTTCCACCTAGCTCTCACCCCTCCCTCTACCCTTACCTCCCCCCAATTATTGTCCTCATCCATAGGTGTATGGTTTTTGTCCAGTCTCTCCCTCCACTCCCCTCACCCCTTTCCCTCTGAGAATTGTCAGTCCACTCCCTTTCTACGCCCTTGATTCTATTACAGTGGTACCTCGAGATACGAGTTTAATTCATTCCGTAACCTTGAGGCCTGGGAAACTATGAGACACTCGAGTCGAAGTAAACTGGTGGGTCGTGTGCAGCCGGCTGATCGCGCGATTACTCGTATCTCAACTATTGCTCATATTTCAAAGCAAAAATCGCTCGCTCGACAGCTCGTATCTCAAAAATCTTGTATGTTAGGGCACTCGTATTTCAAGGTACCACTGTATATTCACCAGTTTATTCTGTTCATTAGATTTTTTTACTCACTTAATTTTTAGATTCACTTGTTGATAGATATGTATTTGTTGTTCATAATTTTTATCTTTACCTTTTTTCTTCTTCTTCCTCTTTGTAAACAGTACCTTTCAGCATTTTGTATAATACTTGTTTGGTGCTGATGAACTTCTTTAGCTTTTTCTTATCTGTGAAGCTCTTTATCTGCCCTTCAATTCTGAATGATAGCTTTGCTGGGGAGAGTAATCTTGGTTGTAGGTTCTTGCTCTTCATCACATTGAATATTTCTTAACACTCCCTTCTAGCCTGCTGATTTCTGTTGAGAAATCAGCTGACAATCGTATGGGTGCTCCCTTGTAGGTAATAAACTGTTTTTCTCTTGCTGCTTTTAATATTCTCTCTTTGTCTTTTGCTCTTGGTATTTTAATTATGATGTGTCTTGGGGTGGTCCTCTTTGGATTCCTTTTGTTTGGGGTTCTGTGTGCTTCCTGGACTTGTAAGTCTATTTCTTTCACCAGCTGGGGGAACTTTTTGGTCCTTATTTTTCAAATAGGTTTTCAGTATCTTGTTCTCTCTCTTCTTCTGGCACCCCCATAATTCTGATGTTGGTACGCTTGAAGTTGTCCCAGAGGCTCCTTACACTATCTTCACATTTTTTTATTCTTTTTTCTCTTTGCTTTTCCAGTTGAGTGTTTTCTACTTCTTTTGTTTCACATCTTTGACTTGATTCTTGCCTTCCTATAGTCTGCTGTTAGGTCTCTGTATAATATTTTTTTATTTCAGTAAGTGTATGTTTAATTTCTAGTTGGTCCTTTTTCATCTCCTCTTGGGTCTCGCTAAATTTATCCATATTTTCTAGGAAATTTTTGAAAAACTTGGTTTTGAACTCTATATCCAATCATTTGTTTTCCTCCATTTCTTTTGTTTGTGATCCGTTTCTTTGTCTCCAATTTTTGCTGCTTCCCTGAGTTGGTAGAGTGGTTTTGTGTGCTAAATGTTCTATATGGCCCAGTAGCTCCACCTCTCCAATTACCTGAGATGGAATCTCTTGGTGCACCCCTTTGTGGACTGTGTGTACAGCCTTGTTATAATTAAGTCTTGATATCACTGGGGGGAATTGACCTCCAAACCAATTGGTTGTGAGGATCAGCTGTGTCAATGCCTGGAGAACTTCTGTGCTGGGCTCCGCCTTAAGACTTGCAAAATTGTAAAAGCCTCTGTGCTAGGCTTGGATGGGTGGAATCTCAGGGCTGAGCAGACAGCCTTGGCTTCCCACCAGGCCTGCCCTTCTCGACCCCTGGGTCTCAGTGTCGCTCGGTAATCACTCTAGCCCTCTCTGTGTGCACACACACACGCACCTCCAGACCTCTGCCTTTTCAGCTCTCCTGAATTTCTGTACACTCCAGGGACCTGTATGAGTCTGGATCCACAGGATCTCGCCCAAAACTGGGATTCAGTGCAGTCTAACCTGGATTTCAGCATAGTTGGGAGGTTCTGTCTTCCTCCTGCTAGAGAAGGCCAGCGGCACAATCAGCAGTCAGTTCTCTCTGTATGCACTTTTATGCACACCTCCAGACCTCTGTCTTTTGTGGTTCCCCTAAGTTTCCCTGCATGGCTGCCTTTTCACAACAGTCCAGACTCCCTCCTATGAGTCTCACCCAGAACTGGGGTTCAGTGCAGTTGGGAGTTTCAATCTCCCTCCCACTAGAGGAAGCCAGCCAGGCCCTCCACCACCTGTCCTCTCCATGCACGTGTTTCTGTACCTCAGCTTTTTGCAGCTCCTCTGAGTCTCCATGAGCCCCTCTCTTTCCTTCTAGTTATAGAATTTCCACTCAGCCAGCTTTCCTATGGTTCTGGATGATGTCTGTTCTGTCTTTTAGTTGTAGTTTTGAAATTATTGTGCAAGGCAGCAGTTTATGTGTTCATCTATGCCACCATCTTGGTTTCTCCTCTAGTCATCTTGCTAAACTCCTTCGCTTGACATTTTTCTTTTTCAGGTAGGTTAACATATCATCTGAAAATACTATTTATTTTAATCAATATTTTTTCCCTTGTATTTATTTTCTTATTTTTATGTCACTATTTTTTAAAATATGTTTTTGATTTCAGAGGGGAAGGGAGAGGCAGAATCGAACTCAAAGCCCTTCAGTCCACAGGCTCATGCTCTATCCACTGAGCCAAACTGACTATGGCTTTATGTCACTATAAAAGGCCCAGTGCAGGAAATTTGTGCATGTGGGGGGGATGGTCCCTCAGTCCAGCCTGCACCTTCTCCAATCTGGGACCCCCAGTGGGAATCAGGCCTAAACGGGCAGTTGGACATCCCTTTCACAATCCAGGACTGCTGGCTCCCAACCACTTGCCTGCCTGCCTGCCTGTTTGATTTCCCCTAACTGCTTCTGTACCCTGATTACCCCCTAACCACTCTCCTGCCAACCTGATCGATACCTAACTGCTCCTGATGGCCCCTAACTGCTCTCCTGCCCAATTGCCCCTAACTCCCTCCCCTGTAGGCCTGGTCGCCCCTAACTGCCTCCCCTGTTGGCCTGGTTTCTCCCAACTGCCCTCCTCTGCCAGCCCGGTCACCTCTAACTGCCCTCCCCTACAGGCCTGATCACCCATAGCTGCTCTCCCCTACAGGCCATGTTGTTGTGGCCATCTTGTATCCACATGGGAACACCCATCTTTGACCACATGGGGCAGCCATCTTATATGTTGGAGTGACAGTCAATTTGCATATTATTCTTTTATTAGATAGTATTTAGAACTTTTAGAACAACGTTTGATGTTTTGTCCTTGCAGCTGGCCTCCTTTCTTTAATGAGAATGTTTCCAGTTTGTTCTTCTTAACATATCCCCTACAGCCCCTGCAGGCTCTAATTCATCAAATCTGAGGTGGGACCCAGGCAACTCTGCTCTGTTTGTTACACAGATAATACTGAAGCATGTTCTCCCCCAGTACACCAATGAAGATCCCGCTCTGCTGTGTCCCCATTAAGTACTAGTCAATATAATGTGCATTGCCTTTACATTAATAAAGTATTATCTCATTTTAGGGTTATTAAGAGTTATTAATTGGGAATTAAATTTAATAAAATATTTTTTCAGCATCTCAATGACCTCCCCTCTAGGTTAAAATATGAATAAACATCTGTTTGAAAGCACCAGGGAACTGCCAGTGCAGACAGGATGTGAGAGGACAGGTTTCTAGAGAGAGAAAAGACTGGGGTGAACCTGACATTCTAAGCCATGCTCCTCTTGAAACATTTTCGATATTAAAGCAGATCAGGGCAGAGGCCAAGAAGTTGAACAAGCAGCAGTAATTCAGAGACTGAGGTCACCAGCACTTTTGGCAGACATGTGGGGCTGGGGAGGAAACGACTGGTGTTCAGAGCCCACCGCACAGGAGGAGCACGGGCGAGCGTTCCCGGCTTCCCACCAGGAAGCTAATTTAATTGTCATTTAGCTAGGCTGCAGTATCCAAATACTTGGTCAAATATTAATGTTCCTGGGAAGGTGTGTTGAGACGAGATTAATATTTAAATCAGAGATTAACATTTGAGTAACATGTATTATTCTCTATTACAGGGGTGGGTCTGGTGGCAAGCAAAAGTAGAACAGAAAAGACTGAACCCAGCTTTGAATAATTTCAGTTCCAGATTGGAATACCTGCCAAAATCCAGAGTAAATTCTCTCTAGAGGAAGGTAATACCATTAAGAGCCTTTACACATTTTTGGACACACTAAAAATTGTCAGGAATTCTAAGAAATTGGAATAAAAGAGAGAAAAAAGGAAACAATAGAAACAGATTTCTATATTTTGAAAAATATAAAAAATACAAGAAAGATAAATTTGGAATATGGTGAAAAGGTCTAAAATATGTGTAATTGCAATCCTAAAAGGAGAAGGGAAAAAGAATGGGGCAGAAAGAATATTTTTAAAATAATGGCCAAGAAATTTCTCAAACTGGTAAACTACATATTTAGAAGTACTTTGTATCTCAAATAGATACATACAAAGAAAACTATTCCTAGGCATATAATCCTGCAGCATGGTGTGGGGTGGGGGGAAAAACTAAAATAAAAGAAAAAATTTAAAGCAAGAGGGGAAAATATGTTATCTTTAAAAGAACAGCAATACAACTTATAGCCAATGTTTTACAATGGACTAACATCTTTAAAATGCTGTGAAAATATCCTGAAAAATTAAATAAAGACATTTTCAGAGAACTTAACACTGTGATAATTTATCACCAATTGACTTGCCTTAAGGAGAATTCTTCAGGAAGAAGAAAAATTACCCCAGTAGGAAGCACAGAAATTCAAAAAGGAGTCAAGAACTATGGAAAGGATTAATATGTGCATAAATCTGCATGAATATTAACTATACAAAACAAAATAAAGAATGTCTTGTGGGGGTTAAAATATATGTAGAATTATAATGCACAATAAACAGTAACACCAAAGTCAGGAGTTAAAGTATTCTAAGATCCTTGCATTGTCTTATAAGGAGAAAAGTTACTATTTTACATGAAATGTTTATAAGTCAAGGATGAATGTTATAATATCTAGGGTCATCTTTAAAAGAAAAAGAATGTATAACTAATAAGTGAATAGAGGAGAAACCAATTAGAATAATAAAAAAACATTTGATTAATCCAAAAGAAATCAAGAAAAGAGAGAAAAGGAAAGATAAAACGGGGGGGAACAACAGAAAACAAATTGTGAGGAGTCTCAGGGCTGAGCAGACTGCCTTGGCTTCCCGTCAGCCCTGCGCTATGTGACCCCTGAGTCTCAGTGTCCCTCTATAATGGCTGCAGCCCTCTCTGTGCGCACACACATGCACCTCCAGACCTCCGCCTTTCCAGCTCCCCTGAGTTTCCGTGAGCTCCGGGGACCTATATGAGTCTGGGTTCCCAGGGTCTCACCCAAAACTGGGATTCAGTGCAGTCTGACCTAGATTTCAGTACAGTTGGGAGGTTCTGTCTTTCTCTTGCTAGAGAAAGCCAAACATACCAGCAATTACATTAAGTTTAAATTGACTAAATATTTCTATCCTATCTAATAAAGAGAGAATATGCTAATTTACCCTCACACTGTCGCAAAAAAGGTGGTGCCACAGCCAATAAGAAGGTAATATGCTAATTGACTGCCCCATCCTCAAAGATGGCGCCGCCCACAGCCACAACGTGGCAGCGCCCAGTTCCCTTAGTCCTCCAGCCTCGCATGGCTGTCCGAGGCTCAGGAAATCAGGGCCATCAGAGGCTTGTGCTCCTGAAAGTGACAACAGCAAAGGTGTGAAGGGGTGTTGTCTTCCCCTGGTTGCTGGGCCATGTCCCGCCCCTGAGGGCTTTTGCGCTGTGAGAGAGGGCAGGCCTGACAGAGGGACCCCCACTCCAATGCATGAACATTGCATGCACTGGGCCTCTAGTTTGAAGATAAAGGTTGTTACACTGGCTATTTGATAATATTGAATCGACAAAGAAATGCACTTAAAATGCAAGATTGAAAGTAAAGTACTAATCTAAAGGAAGTTATATAAACATCAGACAAAGTAGTTTTTAAGGCAAAGGGAGACATTTCATAATATAAAGAAAGGGAGAGAGGGGGAATAAAATTTTTCTAAACAAAACAGAAACAAGATCAAACCTGCAGGTATGTGCCCTGACTGGGAATCAAAGCCGAGACCTTTCAGTGTGCAGGCAGATGCTCTAACCACTAAGCACACCTACCTGGGCCATATTGGGAGATTTTAACACAATTTTCTCAGTAACCAATTGGACAAGGAGACACAAAAAATCAGGAAGGAGATAGAGGGTTTGAAAACTGAATTAACTTTTACCTGTGTACAGAATGTTGAATGAACATTTCTGTACCCCTGAAATCGTCTCTATGCCCCAGCTGCAAACATCGGGCTCCAGGAGATGACCACAGATGGAACCCAACACCTCCCCCAGGTTTACTGATAGGCCCCGAGGTGTCTATGCAAGAAGCTGGAGAAAAGAGGCTGTCTTCCCTTCATAGTCAGCCTGTGGGGAGAGCAGTGTGGTGGGAGAGAGGATTCTTTCTCTTCTCTGTGGGGAGGGCTGCACCTCCCGCCAGCTAAGGGGGATTCTCAGAGGACAGTTTGAAAGATCCAGGTGTCCACAATAGTCCTCTGTCTCCTCCAGCAGCTGTACTGATCTTCCCTGAGCCCACCTGAGAGGACTGGGGGAAGGTGATGAGAGACGGGGCAGGCAGCGGGGATGGGGCTGCTCACAGATCCAAAGGGCCATCCGCCACTCACAAGAAGGGGCTATGATAACCTCCTGGAGGGGGTGGGGATAGGGAGGGTGGAAGTGTTTGACCTACACCAGATTTCTCACATGAAGAAAGTGCAGCTTGGGAGTTGGGAGTATGGTTTGCACTACAAGAGAGCCAGCATTCAGCAGTCAACTGCTAAATGAAGTGACAGCCAAAGGGGAAAACTTTAAACCTACCAGCTAGTAGGTAAAAAGACACCTGCCTTTTCCCACCTGCCCTCTGGGATGACCCCAGCTCAGGGGAGGCGGGGGGTGGGAGTTAGAAACAGACTACACTCCTCTTCACTTTCTGAGTGTCTCAAACCTGGGGCTGGCTTAGGAGGCGCCCTGGGATCCCAGCGTATTCCCTTACTTATGATGAGGCACTTCTCTCCCCAAACTCCCACTCCTCCTTCCTGGCAAGCCCGAGTGGTGATGCCCCAGGCCCCTGTCCTCAGCCCTGCAGACAGGAGTGGCTTGGGGGAGCAGAGTGATGCTGGCTGGTCTTTTAAAAGTCAAGCTCTACTTGACACTCGGGCCTGCACACCAGAAGGGTGGCTTTTAAGTGATGAGGGAGTGTGGTTCTCCTTGGAAAGGCCTCAGCATAGCGGGACTCAGCTGAGCCTGGGTTGTTAGGATCTGCTGCCCATCTCTCTGGGCAAAAATGGGTTCCAGCATGTGATTTGTAGCAGACTACTAGCTTCAGGCCTCCTTACTTCTTTTTGTTGTTATTTTCTGTGTGTGTTCAGGCCTCGTTATTGTTACTATTATTGTTTTTATTGACAGCTGCCATTTAGTGAGTGGGTCTACATGCTACATATTGTACTAAGCCCTATGTCTGCATTTTCTTATTATTCACGTTTTTTAGAGCTGAGGGCTTTAGCCAGAGGCTGAGATGCTTATTGAAGTGACATAGCAGCAAGTGAAGAAGCCAGGAACCCATCCCAGGTCACTCTAGCTCCAGAGCCTTTGTTGCTGCCTTAGCATCACACCCTCTCCAAGTGCTGAAGGGGGAAATATACTTGCAATGTGCTATGAGCTGAGAACTACTGGAAGCATCACTTGTGTTCTGAAGGCAAGGTTCTCTCATAACAACATAAGGCAAGTAATTTAAAAACTAGTCTGAATTTCAAAATGTTGCCACAAATGCAGGTCCTGCTCTTCCTACATTTGGCATAAGAATTCTTGGGTAGCCAAAATAACCTTGAACAAGCCCAATGAAGAGGTGAGAAGCCAGAAATGGGAAGAGGCAACTTGGGACCTCATGAAACTTCAAGTGTAGACTACATTTTCACTGTCTTCAGAATACTGTACTTTGCTAACGCCTTGTGCTGAATGGAATCCAGCGACCAGGGCGGACTCTGGAAGGGGGTATGGAAGCAGTTATCCTGGAAAGTGAGTTTGTGTGTGACCAACAGCTAAAACCTAGGAAGTTCGCTCCCTCCAGCTCCTGACACAAGTGACAGCCCCAATTTTTATAAGTGTGAGGGCAGTCTAGAGATCACTTAGGGTCCTTCAATGCCCAGACAATTTTTCAAACTTGAGCCAAATAAAGTATTTATGGGGACTTGTCCCTAATGCTGTCAAAACTGAGTGAGAGAAGTTCTAGACACAGATGCTTAAGTAAGATGGGCTGGGGTGTTAAGAGCTGTTCCATGTAGTAAAGGGGCCAGCGCTGTAGATGGCTGGACGGTATTTTGATAGAACTGTGCTTGGTTATGATGCTGTTGGCTTTTTAAAAGATGGAGTGAGGCTCTATCTGGTTTGGCTTAGTGGACAGAGCATTGGCTCACAGACTGAAAGGTCCTGGGTTCAATTCTGGGGAAAGGCATGTACCTCAGTTACAGACTTGATCCTGGCCCTGGTTGGGTGCGTGTGGGAGACAACCAATATACCTCCCTTCCTCCCTCTCTCTTTCTCTTTCTCAAAATCAATGCAAAAATAACCTTGGGTAGGTGAGGTTAAAGATAAAAAAAAAAAAACAAGATTGCTAGGGATGTGACAGAATAGCTAAGAATGGCCTCTTCTTTTTTCAGTCAATGTGATGTTTCTACTTCTTTCATCACCAATAACCCACTACCGTTTGTCCAACAACAGTAATATCTTACATTCTCACTCAGGCCCAGGAAAAAGAAATAACCCTGGGCCATGGTGGGAGCTCTTTATGTGGAGGAGGCTGAGGTAGGGAAAAGTAACCCTTCCCAGGAACTGGTCACCGGAGACTGGCTTCGCCCGTAGGTACACTGGACTTCTTCAGGCCCTAAGGCCACAGGTTCTCTCATTAGGTCAGCTCTTTCTCGGCACTTCACCCTCCAGGTTTTTTGCGAGATCTCTGCCAGCTCTCACAGGCAAGGTTTATGTTGCATAAATTCCAGTGGTGAGGTCATCCCCATGGAAGGTTTCCATATATGACAGGCCTCGCTGCTGCGCCCAGAGCATTCCCAAGGCCCTTTCACTGATGCTGTCCAAGAGCAAGGTCTTGGCTGGATTTCCACATTGAAGGGGCAGTGGAGCCTTGGTTTCTGAAAATAGGAGAATTGTCCTTCCTGCCCAATTATAAAAGTGATCTCTGTAGAATATTTGGAAAATTCAAAGTATAGAGAAGGAAAAAAAATCATGCCATAATTCCATCACCTACAGATAACTAATATTAATATTTTGGTGTACTAATTTCCCATAGTTTTTCCTAATATGTGTGTCTCTGTATGTTTTAGGAGGGCTGTATTCATTGTGGTTAAGAATGTGGTTTGGAAGTCTGAGACCACTCATTTCGAGTTCTATGGGCTTCCACAACTTAATCTCTTCAAGTGTTATCTCCTTCAGCATTAAAGTTTGCACATACTAGTACTTAGTCTAGCCCTCTACCAGTATGATAGTATTTTAACTTGTAGGTTTATAATAAGAATTATCTGGTAATAAAATTTCCCCAATTTTTAAAAAATATTTCTAATTTTACTGGTATTCAGGGAAATGCTTATTTTTAAATATATATTTTTATTGATTTCAGAGAGAGGGATAGAAGCATCAATGATGAGAGAAAATCATTCATCAGCTGCCCCCCACTGAGGATCGAGCCAGCAACCTGGGCATATGCCCTGACCAGCAATCAAACCATGACCTCCTGGTTCATGGGTCGACATTCAACTACTGAGGCACACTGGCCACGGCAGAAAAAACTGTTTTTCATGATTATATTCAGATTTCTAGGTAGATACTTAGATTGCCTCCAAAAGCTATGTCTCCTTTTCAGTATAAATTCTCTAACCTGCTTCATGATTGTGGCTACATGATCCTTGAATTAATAGTAGTTAGGATGGGTCTGTTCCTGACAGTATTACTTCTTTATTAAAAATGAAAATTGGAACAAAAAAATGAAAATCGGAATGATATGGAGATTAGCATGGCCCCTGTGCAAGAAAAAAAAAACTATGCTGGGTGTTGTTTCAGAAAATATATTTTATTATGTTAATGAAGCTTTTTTCTTTCCTAACTTATTAGGGGAGTTTTAAAAGTAAAGAATAAGCCTTAGCTGGTTTGGCTCAGTGGATATAGCATCCACCTGCAGACTGAAGGGACCTGGGTTCAATCCAGTTAGGGGCACAGAGGCATATGCCTGGGTTTTAGACTCAATTCCTCATCATTGATGTTTCTCCCCCCCCCCCCCCCCCCGCACTCTTCCTCCTAAAAAAAAAAAAAAGAATGTCAATTTTCATCTTCAAATACTTTATTATCTATGAGAGACTCTCAGGTCTGTTATTTTCCTTTGACCTACCTCCATGATGTATTATATCAGTGGGAATATTTTATGGGGCCATCAA
This sequence comes from Lasiurus borealis, assembly GCA_004026805.1. Classification (NCBI taxonomy): domain Eukaryota; kingdom Metazoa; phylum Chordata; class Mammalia; order Chiroptera; family Vespertilionidae; genus Lasiurus; species Lasiurus borealis. The sequence goes on along the minus strand of PVJN01036506.1, from coordinate 726 downwards.
TACATTCTCAACAAACTTACCATGTACATCCTGGGCTCTGGCATCAGGCAGATCTGGTCTGCATTCCTAGTCCGCCACTTACTAGCTGGGGGTTAGGGGCAAGTTCTAAATGGGGATGCCCAATAAATGCTGGCAATTTTGTACATTACTCCTTTATTCTATTAATAAATTTGTTAGTGCTTTATTTAGGATTTTTGCATCTATGTTATTAAAAATGGTGTGAAGCGTATGTGTGTGTTGTGTGTGTGTGCATGATTTATTAGGTATGTTCACAAAAATGAATTATGTTGGTTTTCTTGTTTCTTATGATCTACAGTAGTTAAAACAGCAAGAGAGCCCTGATCAGTTTGGCTCAGTGGAGAGAGTGTCAGTCTGCAGACTGAAGGGTCCCATGTTTGATTCCAGTTAAGGGCAGGTACACATCCTCAGTAGGGGGTATGCAGGAGGCAGCTGATAGATGTTTCTCTCTCATCAATGTTTCTAACTCTCTATCCCTCTCCTTTCCTCTCTGTAAAAAGAATCAATAAAAATATTTTAAAAAACAACAACAGCAAGAGATATTTATACATTCATGTCCACAGCAGCACTATTCACAATAACCAGAAGTGGGTGCAACCCAGTTTTCAATTGTGGGATGACTGGATAAACAAAAGATGTTATATACATACAATGGAATAATATTCAGCCTTCAGAAGGAAATTTTTACATGCTACAATACAGATGAAT
>PVJN01036505.1:6836-21563 GCA_004026805.1 Lasiurus borealis | reverse complement strand
TTGCCCCTAACTACTCCCCTCCCTGCCAGCCTGGTCACCCCAACTAACCCCTCCCCCCAGCCTGGTAGCACCCAACTGCCTCCCTGCTGGCCTGGTCACCTCAAACTGCCACCCCAACTGGCCAAGTCACCCCAAAATGCCCCCTCCCCCCATGGGCCTGGTTGTCCCCAACTACCTGACTCTCCCCTCACCTCCCCCCGGCAGGCCTGGTTGCCCCATGTAGCCTGCTGTTCAGTCATTTGGTCATCCCTAACTAACCACCCTGGCTGGCCTGGTCCCATGCAGCCTGCTGTTCAGTTGTTTGTTCCTCACTAACCCTCCTGCCAGCCTAGGTGCCCCATGCAGTCTGCTGTTCAGTTGGTCAACCCTCAGTAAACCCCTGCCAATATTGTCGCCCAAGCAGCCTGCTGTTTGATGGTCCGTCCAGTTGTTTTGGTTGTGACAGCCCCTGGCTTTTTATATATTAGAATATGCATAACCAATGGGACATACACAATAGTGTGGTGAAGGGGCAGGGGAACTAATGGGGAGAAATTGGGGGACATCTGCAATGCTGACAACAATAAAAAAATAAAAATAATAATTAAAAAATAGAAAAGATCCCAGGGAATTTAATGCCCATTATTTTAGAAAATGCTGCTTATTTTCTAGCTTAGGAAAAGGTACACACAACAAATAGCCAACAGCCATAATGAAACACTTCCAGGAGAGATGAAAGTTCATTTTCCCCACAAAAAATGAATAAAAGTAATTAAAATACCATTTTACACAAATCCCATGCTGCAGAATTTCCAAAAAGCTCATGTTTAAAACTAGCTTTATAGCTTATCCTAACGGCCAAGTGATAATTTTATAGTCAAATTAGAAACTGATTTAACTGATTAATTAAAATAATGGCACTATTTTAAAAAGTGTATTTCTTAAAGAACAATAAAAGTCAAACAAAGAACATTTGGAAAATGCAATTTCTCTGGTTGCACACATACATAACGCCCTAAACCATTATTTTATTCTGATATGAAATTAAAACAACTACTAACTTTTACATGGTATTACATTTATTCCCAGTTTCCTAATTATGGAAAAAACCCACAAAGACACACAAGAATTCTTGGACACTGCAAAAGGAAAAATAAAAGTCCAAGGGCACTTCAAATTATCATCACTAGACACAACCCTACAATTTCATTCACAAGCTACCTTCATTCTCAGTGTCTGTTCTTTATATTGTTTTGGTCACATTCTTTCCCACAACGTCCATGTGGAAAGCTCAAGTCCCCAAGCCTTAGAGTGTAGGGAGTTTCTACTCAGAAAACAGATCAATAGATCTTGCACCCACAGTTCCTGGCACAGAGTGAACATCATGACAAGTCACTGTCCTAACCATGCTCAACCCATCTGGAGCTGAGGACACTTCTGGTAGATGCACTGGTTCCCTCCTGGCAAGTGTGCATCTGTGGACTTCACGGAACAGGCTGGTGCTGTGTGTACCCACTCTGCAAGCAGTCTCGATAAATGGGGGTAGAAATATCAGAATAATATTTAAAATGTTAATTCAAGACTGCAGATTGCATCCGAGGGTCAAAGTGTATGCATCTTGTAAACTCAAGTCAGTGGATGACAAATCAGGATGATAAACCACCCTCGATCCAGGCACCTGCCTCCAAGACATTCCCTACAAGTCTCTGGCTGAAACACAGGATTCAGCAAAAAGACTTCACCAATTTCTTCTCTCTGAAGCTCTCCCCTAACCCCAGTATGGTGATGTTTTGTTGGTAAGAGGATAATGTTAAGTGTGGCTACTACACTCTGTCACAGTATGGACACCTGCAAGTCATAGACCTCATGCCTTTTAGATGCAGTTACTTTTGCCCAGCCTAGCACAGACCCACATGTGCAGTATAGTAGCTGTCAGCCACAGGTGGCTACTGAACACCTGAAAAGTGGCTAGTCCAAAGGTGTGCTATAGACATAAAATACATACTAGGTTATGAAGGGCTGGCACCAAATAAATAAAGTTATGGAACACCCATTTTTATATTTTTTAAATCTTTATTGTTCAGATTATTACAGATGTTCCTATTTTCCCCATAGCTCCCCTCCACCTGATTCCACCTCCCCACACCAATCCCATGCCCTTGCACCCCACCACTGTCTTCATCCATAGGTGTAAGATTTTTGTCCAATTTCCACTCCCCTCACATCCCCTTCCCCACCAAGAATTGTCCATTCCCTTTCTATGCCTGATTCTGTTATATTCATCAGTTTATTCTGTTCATCAGATTTTTTTATTTATCTGATTTTTAGATTCACTTGTTGCTAGGTATGTATTTGTTGTCATTTTGTTGTTCATAATTTTTATCTTTACCTTTTTCTTTTTCTTCAAGAATATCCTCATTTCATATAATCCTGGTTTGATGGTGATGAACTCCTTTAGCCTTTTCTTGTCTATGAAGCTCTTTATCTGACGTACAATTAATTCTAAATGATAGCTTTGCTGGGTAGAGTAATCTTGGTTGTAGGTTCTTGCTGTTCATCACTTTGAATATTTCTTGCCACTCACTTCTGGCCTGCATAGTTTCTGTTGAGAAATCAGCTGACAGTCATATGGGTGCTCCCTTGTAGGAGCTGCTCTCTTGCTGCTTTCAAGATTCTCTCTTTGTCTTTTGCTCTTGGCATTTTAATTATGATGTGTCTTGGTATGGTTCTCTTTGGAATCCTCTTGTTTGGAGTTCTCTGCGCTTCTGGATATGTATGTCTATTTCTTTCACCAGGTAGGGAAAGTTTTCTGCCATTATTTCTTCTAATAGGTTTTCAATATTTTGCTCTCTTCTTCTGGCACCCCAATGATTCAGATATTGGTACACTTGAAATTGTCCCAGAGGCTCCTTATACTATCTTCATATTGTTGGATTATTTTTTTTCCTTTTTGTTTTTCTGGTTGGGTGTTGTTTCCTTGTTGGTTTGATTCTTGGAGTCCTTTGATTTACTGTTGAATTTCTGTATATTCTGTATTTTCTGACTGGTCTTTTTCTATTTTTTTGCATTCTCATTAAGATCCTTAAAAGGTCTCACATAGTTCCTCAGAGGTTTTTAGAAGATTCTTGAGTAACCTTATAAATGTGGTTTTGAACTCTATGTCCAATAGTTTGCTTTCCTCCATTTCTTTCATTCGTGACATGTTTATCTCCGCATTCTGCTGCTTCTCTGTGTTGATGGAGTGGTTTTCTGTGGTAGGTGATCTATAGGGCCCAGTTTTCAGGCTCCCCTATCACCTGTGGACACTCTTGGTATACCCCTTTGTGGGCTGAGTGCATAATCTTATTATAGTTAAACCTTGATTGCTGTTGGTACACTGGGAGGAATGACCTCCAAGCCAATTGGCTGTGAGGACCTGCTGTGTCTATAATGGAAGAACTGCTGTGCTGGAGACAATCTTATGGGGCAGGACTTGTTTCAGTGGGACTCTGGTGCTGAGTTTGCCTCTTGAATGTGTCACTTATGGATGTGAGGAATTGAAATGTGGTGTCGTCTCACAATGACCAGGAGGTACACTGGCTTCTGGATCTCCAATGGAGTCAGGTCAGCTACTGTCTGAGGCCATCCAGCAGGAGCTACAGTGTGATCTGCACATTTCTCCTCTTTGCTAGTAGGTTTTGGAGCTGTCTGACTGGAGCTGCAGTTTGTTAGGTTAAGCAGAGATTGGGCAGGCCATTTATACGCGAAAGCTGCTGCGCAGGGCACGGGTGAGTTTGTAAATTGTGCGGGGTGGGGTCTCAGGGAATCACTAGGCTAGCGCATGTCAAACAGCAATGGCTCCCAGTTAGCTGTTTCTGTGTCTCCGAGTTTCCGCATCCCCGCATCCTGTGTCTCAGTGCAGTATACAGTGATTCCTGTGCGTACCTCTACAAGAAAGCTACCCACACTTTCGACCTGATGGCAAACAGTCCAGCTTCTCCCTGTAAAAGTTTGAATACCAGAGTCTTGCCAGAAACTGAAGTTTAGAGTAATCAGGAGCTTGTATCTCCCTTCTAATTGAAAAAAGTGCACCCAGCCTCCAGCGGCCAGTCCGAATTGCCTCCCATACCTCAGCTGTTCTGCGCTCGTGCACATGTCAATGCTCTTTTTCCTTCTAGTTGTAGAACTTCTACTCAGCCAGCTTTCTCATGGTTCTGGGTGATAGACATTTTGTCTTTTAGTTATAGTTTTGGTGTGGTTTTGAGAGGCAGCATGTACAGTGTATACCTTATGCCACCAACTTGGTTTTCCAGTTAATAATTTTTATACTGCTTATAAGGTGAAGTGATTTAGAGCGATTGGGTTAAAGACATTACATTATAAAAGAAATAACACCTTTTCTTCCCTTGTAATGTGGCTACTAGGAAGTTCAGAATTACTTATCTTGTGTTATACTCCCACTGTTACCAGTGGAAAGTGCTGGTAGAGGCGCTGTTAATTTATACCACTGGCTTTAAGGGAGACATGCAGGCTATGGTGACTACACAAGGCAGCAGGGCCAAGCACCAGAGCACAGGATGAGCAACAGCACAGCTCTCTTGTTGCTTGTGCCAGGCACACACAGACAGTCCCCAAGCAGTGAGGACTGTTTCACACAAGGGAAGCTAGTACTGGCAGAGGTGGTTTGCTTGGGGCCAGAGCTGGAAGGAAACATGTGGGTTTGACCTGAGCTCACACTTATTCACTCCCCAACACCATGCTGCCTTTCCCTGCAGGTTTTCCTGAGTTTGGGAACCTGTCTGGCAAGACTGGACACCACCACATCTGGAATGGAGCGTGAGGGGCAGGCAGAACCTTCCAGGTGGACCAGACCAGGGGTAGGAGAAAAAGTGGAGGCTGGGGCTGGCCTCGCAAGTGAGAATGGGCCAACAGTTTGACTGGCAGGTGGGGAAGTGTGAAATAGGGACAAGTGTCATTCCAGGGATGGCAGCAAGTCTGATGGAGCAAGAGGGGCAGAGCCTATGTCCCAGGACAACAGTTTAGGGAAGATGTGATAAGCTCTGGAGAGGTGCTGTGGAAAGGCAAAGAGGGAGGCGGAGCACTTGTGATAAGAACTGGAGCCTGATGCAAGCTGAGGGTGGTGTCAAAGCTGAGCCAGCAGTTCGTCATGTGTAGGAATATGTGCTGTAGCAGAAACGAGGCAACCCAAGGGGAAGTGGGAAGGAAGCAGTGCAATAAAAAATGTCTGCCATTTGTGGCTTCAGGTACACCACTGAAGCTTTCCACCAGTACTGGAAGGCTGTGAACGAATCATGAAACTACAATGGAACTGAAACAATGGGAAAGCAATTATTATGACACTGGGGAAAAGTATTGTGTTCAGTGATAGAAACACTTCGCTCTGGATATGAGGAGAACCAGTCACAGTCATGTAGCATCACTCCCAGGGTTCCCAAGATGCTAACATCTCAGCAGAGATTCCTGCAATGCGAGCAGCGCCTCTTAAGAGCAGTGAACGTGCAGACCTGCTCCTGGCTTACAGGTCTGGCACGTGGCTCCTTAGTCCTCCCTGCGGCCAGGATGGGCCTGCCTGCTGAGTCCTCTGCTGTCTGGCATAGCTGGCCTCCTCGGTGGTGGAGAGTCTGGCCCCTGGGCTTTGCCTGATCACCTGGTTGCTGCACAGTTAATATACAATCCATGTCAGGCAGGGAAAGCTAACTTAGCCCCAGCCTGGGTTACAGCGATCACCACTCCAATTTCAGAAGAGGTGGCGAGTTGAGTCCGTAGGTGATCTGAGGGAAGGAGGCTTCCCAGGAGCTGGCTGTGTGGTACTGAAGACTTGTGTGAGCCACAAATGGTGCACTGTGGGTCCCTGCCCACATACTCCATTTGAAGGGGCTTGCTCCTGCTGTTTAAATTTTTCCCAGCTAACAGACACCAGTGATAGATCTTTAGTCTTTAAAGAACATGAGGGCTAGCCTGTGCTCCTGTGATTTTTCAGGTACAAAGGTGGATCACAGCACCTTTGAAAAGATCTATCGATTTCTAGAGATCCCTTTATAAATTCACATTTGCATTTGAATATCTTTATTCTAGGTGGTTTTCCATGAGTAGGTAGAGAGCATTAATGACACAGTGTAGTGCCACATACCCTGGGAAGACATTTTCATGGAAAATAAACCAGCTTACAATCCCCAAATGCTGACTGAGATTGCCTGTAAGGGATGCACAGGACAGTTTGTCTGTTAGGGCAGTTTGTTAACACGAACAGGCCACAGCAGGAGAAATACCCCTAAGAGCATTGCTTTGATGCAGAGTGGCTAGAGGGCAACAGCCAAGCCACCCAGTAGTCCTTCAGGTTACTTCAGTTCCTGAGACAGAATTAAGGCATCTTCACTGTCCTATGCTGACTTTGACCTTTCCCAGGAATGTGCCTATTCATCTATAATGCATTCAATCCTTAACCTTGTTGTTTGGTATTCACAGTTTAGAGACAAGAGTGCCTCCAGTTCCAAGCCTTGTGAAATTACAAACTAAATGCTGCAAAGAACTTGAGGGACCTGAAACAGGGTCTCTTGGGTATCTTCTTTTTAATTATTTATGAGGTGCCCTCATTGACTTTCTGGTCTACGGAGGGCGCGTGGCATTATGGGACTGTTCTTGTGCTGAGAAACCTACTCTAATCCGTGGCTGACCAATCGAGTTCACAGGGGACCTCCGCGTCTCCCTGCTTGATGGCATCATTCTGACCAAAATTTAGAACCCCCCACACAGATAGAAGGTTGTACTCCATGTCACATTTCCATGTTTTCTAAGCAACATGAAGCTTTATGGTTACACCTGATCACTAGTTTGATGTGGCTGTGCTAGTGGCCATGCTAAACAATACTTCTCTATATTCCTGGCTAAAATTCAAAGGAGGTATGTGGTACCTTTCTGGTAGGAATTTAAAAGAGCAAAGGATATGACACCTGACAATGGGCACCTCAGATTCTGTGCCTGCCCTGCATGTGTTGGTGGCCTGGTGATGGCCAGGGCGGGCAGCGACAGAGGCAGGGAAGGGAGAGCTTCACCTGCATGCCAGGAGCCTGGCCTGGACTCAATCTCTGGACCCTGTTTCTCCTCTCTTGTATGGAGTGCAGGACAGGACAGAGGACTTATTTAGGGTTCTTTCCAGCTCAAAGTTCTGTGACTTTGAGTTAGGAGTTATCCATTTATAATAAACTATTTTTCTTGTTACTATTACAATTTTTATCATTTTAGTTAGTACCAATTTTTATGGTTTGAAATACTCAGTAAAGAAGAAAGCACACATTTTTATTGCTTTTTTTTTTTTTTTAATAAAGTGGGTCAATGGTAAAGATCCTACTGAACTGGGCTGGGATTTGGAAGGGGATATTGCTAAATTTGTGAAAACTACCCATGTAGCTCCTGAAAATCAAGTGGCCCAGAAAAGGCAGCATAGAAACTAACAGAACAACTCCACTCTGAATCACAGAATAATTGACTGTCTTAATGGCACATTAATTAGGAAAAGGGGTCATGTTCAGTAAACTGTTTCATCCTCCAATGGCAGATAACAGTCCAAAAGGCTAAATGCATGTCCACTAAGCCGTGGCTCTTTACAGGATGCTCTGCTGTCTGCTGAACTTTAGCCTGCCCACTTGCCCTTCCTTAGTGCATGACTCATTTTCTTATTTATCTACTGTCTAATTAGAAAAAGGAGCTAATGACCAGGAAGGAATATGCCTCATTTAATGCTCTGCATAGTATCTGGAATCCACTGCTGGCATCCAAAAAAATTTAAAATAAATGTGTAGAAACGTTTTACTTAGCTATATGGATGACTAATCACTTACTAAATTGGAAGTAACACGAATAGAGCTCCCAGTAAACCATTTGTGCGCCATAAGCAGTGGACATTTTTAAGATAAACTCCAAATTCGTGGCAGTTAAATGGTTAAAAAAAGTCTATTATTATTCAAGAACAAAGGCTACTTTTTGGTATTTGACACCAGTGTTAATGGTGGTAAGAGACATGTGATAGTTTGGGGACATTTGTTTCATTAAAAGGTAGGCCTCCAGGTTCTGTGCAATATTTTCCATTTCTATAGTCTTAAAAATGATGCTTTTAGGATGCTTAAAAACTTGAAACTCATATTTCCTAGCTTAGGAACACTATTTAATTATCTTGAACAAATGAGTTCAACGAGAACAAATGAGTTCCTTTGTTCCATCAAAAACAAATGAGTTCTTTTCTAGCGACAAGATGTTCCTACTTTCCATCCACAGTCTGTGGCCCAGCATTCATCCATCTTATAATTCAATGGGGGAAACCATACTTCAACCAGCTCTCAAGTACCCGTGCTTTCTTTCTTCCTTTCTTTCTTTTTTTTTTTTAAATACAACCTCACCCTGAGCACCTTCATATATTAACAATTACAAAAAAAAAAAATCATTCATTAGGTTTCAACCTGGAAATGTTCAACACAATGAAGAAAACACAAATATCGTGTTACATATTAGGGAGCTATTTTAATTAACAGTGACAGTCCAACTGTCTTGCGAAAATACAGTTGGCAAAAAACATTTTTCCTTTTATTTCCCTGCATAAAGATGTGGCCAAAAATGTAGGCCCTGGGCAGTCATTAAATTTAAAGCAAAGGCGAGGCATCTTTTGAAGAAAATAGCTAATTTTTTTTTCATTTAAGTACAATAAATAAAAATGTCAAACTGAAACAAAGGGGACTAGAGGAAAAGGCTGTGGATTAATAATTAGGTAGAATTACTTGATATTAAGGATAATAGAACACCTAGCTTCAAAGGGATAGTAATTTCATCATATAGTACGATATTGTGAACACATCAGTTCATTGTGCTTCATCAGTTCATGATCCTAAATTGAATGTAATTTGCACTGAAGAACTCTTAGGCACCCAACTGATGCGGCTCAGTGGATGAGTTGTCAATCTATGAACCAGGAGGTCACGGTTTGATTCCCAGTCAGGGCACATACCCAGATTATGGACTCAAACCCTACTAGGAGGTGTGCAGGAGGCAGCTGATCAATGATTCTTTTTCATCACTGATGTTTCTATCTTTCTCTCCCTCTCCCTTCCTCTCTGAAATCAATAAAAATATATTTTAAAAACCACAAAAAACGATTCTTAGGCTACACCTACAAAGTCCGAGCATCATGCAAGGCTGGCTAGGGCCAAAGTAATTTGTAGAAGCCACTGGCAGAACACTGAAATTTGGAAGGATATTGTTTTATTTACAAAGGGGATTTTATAGAGATGGGCAGCTGATATGGAACACTCATTTTAGAACACACATATTTTAATGAGGATGGTTCAGATGGGGACACACTTTCTTACTTAGGAGATAGATGGGAAGCTGGTTAGATGTCAGCCACCTGTAGGTGGGGCTAATATGTCTTCTCCTGCAGGGCCATTGCTCAGCAAAACGAGCTCCTGAGGACACATCTTCCTCTGTCTTCTCAAGTCACACTTAATGCCTTTGTGTTGCTTTTGAATAACCCTTCTGCTCAGCCTTAATTTCATGAAGTAATGAGGTCCCTCTCCTTGTGGGTTCAAGAACATAATGAGCAGTGACTTTTTGTGAAAGCTGACATGGGATCCATGGCTAACTGGCCAAAATGAATTCTGAGGTTCCCCTCCAACCTTGTGGTTCTGTAATTTAAAGACAGCTTATGAGTACTTGGCTTGAGGAAGAGTTAATGAAAGAGCTCAAAGATCTTTTGATGTCATACACACGCAATTCTGCTAGATTTATATTATGACTTGGTAGTTTCATGTTAGCTAGATAATGTTTATAAAAACATTAAACTTGGCTGACATTTAGCCTTTGGAACTGTAACTCACTTCTGAAGTCTACTGGGCCAGTTCCCTAAAACGTGGCAATTGGGTGTTTGCACACTGACCACACCTATTCCAAAGTAAAGACTACTTTTGAAGAGCATGTCATAAGTAATCAGTCCACATATCAGAATAAATTGTTAGGGGTAAATTGATAGAGTCATAAAGAATTTGTAATTTCCCCTACCCTACAAGTATGGCCAAAAAATATTTCTTAAAGCCTAAAAGCTATTGGCAGCTGTTTCCAGAAAAGAAATATGAGGTTGGTGCTAGTGTTACAATGGAAGCGACATGATGTATTCAGGGAAATAGCTCTTTTGGAATTAGGAAACACTAACATCCTCCTTTCAAGGTCAAGGTCCATGTTTTAAAACAGCTCATGTTCTTAGCAATGTGTACTGTAGCCACACAGAAATGAAAAAAATATAGAGGAAAGATCTAAATTAGTACTCACATCCAGAGTATAAATCAGGTAAATTAGTACATAAAAGCCCTTGATAGTGAAGGCTGGCTCTACTTCAAATAAATCTGATTTATTCTCAAATGAAAAACAATCACAAAACCTTCATATACCTTTCTTCCTGTTTATCACCACATCTTACAAGCTCCTAGAACTCAGCTCAAAAAGTCTCTACCACTTTCCTCCCAGAGACAAACACCTCAGAAACAGAACTTCAGCAGAGACCTATTCCTCCTATGACAGAAAATGAGAAGAAAGCTGCACATTAAGAATGTAAGACCCAAGTCACCATTCATCTACCTAATCAAAAGAGAATACATTTGAGGGTGAGCTGTGGTCTCTGGATCACTGCTGACCCTTTGGGGAGCCACATGCATCAGTCGGCAGCCTTGTTGGCTGCCCAGGTGTGTTACTGGAAGAAGACACTTGGACATTACACTCCAAGTGTGAAATGATGGGAATGAAACATCAAACAATGAGAGAAGGCAATCACTAACTGAATACCACGGTCACCTCTGTGCCTCCCAACAGGGAATGCAGGGCAACATTCTGGGTGTTATTACAGTGGACTTCTAGGATGAATATTCTTAATTCTATTTAGCTTCTTCTAATTTTCATTTTGTATATATTCACACATACATACATATGCAGGTGTAAATAATTTATTTCTTGGTGTGAAAGTATAAGATGTCTCAAAGTATTTTAGAAATAGAGAGTACACACTAATAAATCAATATGCAATTTACTAGTAGATGTGCTAAAACATTAATATTCAAACAATAATAAGGCATCATAATTGAGTACATAAGCTTCGTATCTTATTTGGAGTGCAGGGTACTGTATGGTGAACCTAATATTATGAGAAAATTTGTTCCCTTGAAATATTAGATTCATGATGGTTTGCTACATTCCCCAAGTGTTACTGAATTGTAGCTAACAGAACCTGCAGTTCTAATTTCATTGTGAAAGCCAATAGGCGGAGAAACCAAGATGGCAGCACAGGTAGACACCTAAATTGCTGCCACACACAACAATTTCAAAACTAAAACTAAAAGACAAAACGGACATCATCCAGAACCATAGGAAGGCTGGCTGAGTGGAAATTCTACAACTAGAAGGAAAGACAAAACCACACTGAGACTCAGAGGAGCTGCAGGAAGCAGATGTACAGAGGCACGTGCCTGGAGAGAACTGGCAATTGAGTGCGTGGCTGGCTGTCTCAAAAGGGAGGAAAACAAAAGCTCCCAACTATGCTGAACTCCAATTCCGGGCAAGACTCTGAGGACCCAGACTCATTCAGGGATAAACTGGACTTTCTGGAACTCGAGGGCAACTTTCTCTCTCAGAGGTGCTTGTAGCAATTACCATGGGACTCTGACACAGGGGCTTATTAGGGCAGGGCTGATGGGAAACCAGTGCTGTCTGCTCTTTCCTGCAACTTGGCCCCATCCAAGGTAAGCACAGAGGCTTTTGCAAGTCCTGTCTCATAAGGGTGACTCCAGCACAGAAGTTCTCCCAGCGATACCAACAACAATCAAGGCTTAACTATAATAAGACTGTAAACACAGCCCACAAAGGTGTGCACCAAGAGTGCACAGGTAACTAGAGGCTAACTAGCTTAGGTAACTAGAGAGGCTGAGCCAATGGGCCCTATAGGACACCTAGTACACAAAGCCACTCTGTCAACTCAGGAAAGCAGCCAAAATGTGGAGACAACGAAACATCACAAATGAAAGAAATGGAGGAAAGCAAATGACTGGATATAGAATTCAAAACCATGGTTATAAGGTTTTTCAAGAATTTCCTAGAAAAGATGGATAAATTTAGTGAGACCCATGAGGAGATGAAAAAGAATCAACTAGAAATGTAACATACCCTGACTGAAATAAAAATATTAGACGGAGATCCAACAGCAGACTAGAGGATTGCAAGAATCAAGTAAAAGATCTGAAATACAAAGAAGCAAAAAACACTCAACCGGAAAAGCAAAATGAAAAAAGAATCCAAAAATATGAAGATAGTGTAAGGAGCCTCAGGGAAAACTTCAAATGTACCAACATCTGAATTATTGGGGTGCCAGAAGAAGAGAGAGAGCAAGATACTGAAAACCTTTTTGAAGAAATAATGACTGAAAATTTCCCCCACTTGGCGAAAGAAATGGACTTAGAAGTCCAGGAAGTGCATAGAACCCCAAATAAGAGGAATCCAAAAAGAACCACACCAAGACACATCATAATTAAAATACCAAGAGCAAAAGACAAAGAGAGAATATTAAAAGCAGCAAGAGAGGGCCTGGTTGAACCCCTCACTGCCGCACCCTGGACCCTGCGAAGCTGCCAGGAGGGGCTGGGTGATTGGGCCCGCCTGGTGGCAGTGTACGGTAGGCTTGCCCAAGTGTACGCATCTCTCCGCCCGTCCATCCATCCATCCTTGCACCCAACATTTACTGAGCTCATCCTCTGTCAGATCTATACAAGTAAGGGCACAAATTAAATCAATAGCTCAAGGACAGTGGTTCTCAACCTTTCTAATGTTGCGAACCTTTATTACAGTTCCTCATGTTGTGGTGACCCCCAAGCATACTTCATAACTGTAATTTTGCTATTGTTATGAATTATAATGTAAATACCTGTGTTTTCCGATGGTCTTAGGTGACCCATGTGAAAGTGTCATTCAACCCCTAAAGGGGTTGCAACCCACAGGTTGAGAACCACTGCTCTAGGAGAATCCAAGGTGGTGGCATAGGTAAACACCTACACTGCTGCCTCGCACAACAATTTCAAAACTACAACTAAAAGACAGAACGGATATTATCCAGAACCACAGGAAAGTTGGCTGACTGGAAATTCTACAACTACAAGGGAAGAGAGGGGCTCACAGAGACCCAGAGGAGCTGCAAAAAGCTGATGTAGGGAGACGTGTGCGGAGAGAGTGGGTCCCGGAGAACCAGGCTGGCTTTCTCTGGTGGGAGGGAGATGGAGACTCTCAACAGCATTGAATCCCTTAGCTTACGACACTAAACCCCAGATCCAGCCGAAATTCATACAGGGGTAGTTTGAACTGTGAGAAAGGAGAAGTGCACGGAAATTTAGGGGAGTTGCAAAAGATCAAAAGTCTGGTGGCACAAACGGCACTGTGTGCAGAGGACTGACTGCTGATTGTGCCACTGGCTTTCACAAGTGGGCGGGAGACAGACCCTCCCAACTGTGACACTTCTAACTCCATGAAACCCTAGATTTGGGCGAAACCCTGGGGACCCAGACTCATATGGTCCCAGAGTGCAGGGGAGCAGGAAAGGCAGCAGTCTAGAGGCACTGCGAGAGCGTGCGTGCGCATGGGGACTGCTCCAGCAACTACCCAGTCACGTGAGACTCAGGGGCCATTGAGGGCGGGGCCGACTGAAAGGCAAGGCTGTCCCTTAAGCCCTGAGACTCCACCCATCCCAAGCTCAACAGAGAGGCTTCTGCAGTTTTTCAAGTCTGGTATCATAAGGCTGAATCCAACACAGAAGTTCTCCCAGCATAGTGAAAATGCCGAGACAAGGGAAGGGAACACAAATAAAAGAAATGGAGGAAACAAATGACTGGATACAGAGTTCAAAACCACGCTTATAAGGTTTTTCAAGAATATCCTAGAAAAGTTGGATAAAGTTAGTGAGACCCAAGAGGAGATGAAAAAGAACCAACTGGAGATGAAAAAGAACCAACTAGAGATGGAAAAGGACCAACTAGAAATTAAACATACACTGACTGAAATAAAAAATATTATACAGAGACCTAACAGCAGACTAGAGGAACGCAAGAATCAAGTCAAAAATTTGAAATATAAAGAAGCAGAAAACACTCAACTGGAAAAGCAAGAAGAGAAAAGAATCCAAAAATGTGAAGATAATGTAAGGAGCCTATGGGACAGCTTCAAGCATACCAACATCAGAATTGTGGGGGTACCAGAGGAAGAGAGAGAGCAAGATACTGAAAACCTATTTAAAGAAATAATGACTGAAAACTTCCCACATCTGGTAAAAGAAATAGACTAACAAGTCCAGGAAGCACACAGAACCCTATATAAAAGGAATTCAAAGAGGACCACACCAAGACACATCATAATTAAAATACCAAGAGCAAAAGACAAAGAGAGAATATTAAAAGCAGCAAGAGAAAAACAGTTCATTACCTACAAGGGAGCACCTATACGACTGTCAGATGATTTCTCAACAGAAACAATGCAGGCCTGATGGGAGTGGCAAGAAATTTTCAACGTGATGAATAGCAAGAACCTACAACCAAGAATACTCTATCCAGCAAAGCTATCATTCAGAATTGAAGGGCAGATAAAGAGCTTCACAGATAAGAAAAAGCTAAAGGAGTTCATCAACTCCAAACCAGTATTATATGAAATGCTGAAAGGTACTCTTTTAGAAGAGGAAGAAGA
>PVJN01036504.1:0-21463 GCA_004026805.1 Lasiurus borealis | reverse complement strand
TGTGGACACTGGAGTCTGCGAAGTCATGCAGAAAGTTGTGCCTAGGAGTAAGGAAAGATGGGCAGAACTCTTGCAAAAATCATAAAACTAGAGACACAAAAATTAGAGCTCAGAGCCTACCAAGGAATGAGGAAGACTTCTCTCTCTCTCTCTCTCTCTCTCTCTCTCTCTCTCTCTCTCTCTCTCTCTCTCTCTCTCTGTCTCTCAATGGAGGGAAGGAAGGAACCTTAAAGCAAGATTTTGTACGTAAGAGTGAAAAAGGACAGCAGCTCAGGAGCAAGAATAAATTGGAAACAGAGCAAAGTTCACAAAACCAGATCAATTCTAGTCCAGGTCACTGTATTCTAACTGCCTGCAAAAAAGCAAAGTAAATTCTCTCTGGAGGAATAAAACAGCAGCCAAAGCCTCAAAATATCTCTAAGATTTCTCATATACATTACTTAACCTTCAATCAATACATTCAGGAATGTGAAGAGACAAGAAAAATTGTTCATAGCCCAGATAAAAGAAAGGTAATAAAATTAGATGCCCAGGTGATTCAAACATTGAAGTTATCAGTAAAGGACTTTAAAACAACTATAATAAAAATATTCAGGAAGCCCTAACAGGTTTGGCTCAGTAGATAGAGCGACAGCCTGCGAACTGAAAGGTCCCAGATTCAATTCCAGTCAAGGGCTTGTACCTGGGTTGTGGGCATATCCCCACTAGGAAGTGTGCAGGAGGCAGCTGATCAATGTTTCTCTCTCACTGATGTTTCTAATTCTCTATACCTCTCCCTTCCTTTCTGTAAAAATTCAATAAAATATATTTTTAAAAAATAGGAAGATAGATGAAAAGATGGAGAATTTCACCCTAAGAATGGAATCTTATCTAATAAAAGAGTAATATGCAAATTGACCATACCTCTGCTACACCCACAAGACACATCCACCAGCCACAGCCACCAGCCAATCAGAGCAAGTATGCAAATTAACCCAACCAAGATTGTTGAAACCACAGAGAGAGCAGGAGAGAAGCTTGGGTTGCCACTGGCAATGGAGGAAGCCAAGCTTTCCTCACACCCTAGCAGGCAGGCCTCTGCTTAAGGCAAGGAAGTTTCAATGGCTGTGCAAGCAGAAGGCATGGCTCTGTCCCAGGCTACAAAACTTCAATTGTAGAAGATAAATAAATCCCAGATACCAGGGCCTCCACTTGGGTCACTGGAGGGCATGGCCAGCCTGCAAACCACCATAGACCCCTCACCCAGGCCACCCCACACCCCAGGGGAACATCCACTCTGATCCAGGACACCCTTCAGGGCAAACCAGCTGGCACCAGGCTTCTATCTTATCTAATAAAAGAGTAATATGCAGATTAGCCATCACTCCAACAGACAAGATGACTGCCCCCATGTGGTCAAAAGACCCTGCTCCCATGTGGACACAAGATGGCCACCACAAAATGGCCAGCAGGGGAGGGCAGTTGGCAGGGAGTAAGCCTGCAAGGGAGGGCAGTTGTAGGCAATCACACCAGCAGAGGAGAGTAGTTGGGAGAGACCAGGCCTGCAAGGGAGAGCAGTTAGGGGTTATCAAGCCTGCAGGGGAGGGCAGTTAGGGGTGACCAGGCTGGCAGAGGAGAGAAGTTGGGGCTAACCAGGCCTGTAGGGAAGGGTAGTTGGCGGCAAACAAGCTGGCAGGGGAGCAGTTAGGCATCAATCAGGGTAACAGGGGAGTGGTTAGGGGGTGATCAGGCTGAGAGGCAGAAGCAGTTAGTGGCAATCAGGAAGGCAGGCAGGTGAGCAATTGGGAGCCAGAAGTTCTGGATTGTGAAAGGGATATCCAACTGCCAGTTTAGACCCGATCCCTCTCCCCCACAACCCACCATGCATGAATTTCATGCACTAGCCTCTAATCTACTATAAAATCAAATCAAAATTTTAAAATATTAATCAAATGCCAAATGCAAGAACTTATTTTTAGAAACAAATATATATTTAATTACAGATTAGATACAACAGAAGAGAAGAATAACAAATCATAAGTTAGGTCAATAGAAAATGTCTGTCCAGAATAAATCAAGGTACAAATTATGGAAAATAGAGAAAACAGCATGAGAAAATGTTGAACACATAGTTCTAGCATATGTACACTTGAAATCTCAGGACAGGAGACAGGGAATGACAGCACAAGCAATTTATATAAAAATATAATGACAAGAAATTTTCAAAAAGATGACATATATCAAGCTACAAACTCAATAATCTCTACAAATTCCATTATGAACTGATGGATAGACAAACATAACACATGTAGTTATATAATAATTGAACTGCTTAAAGTCAAAGACAAGGAAAGAAAAAGAAGGAAAGAAAAAAGAAAAAGAAAGAAAGGAAGGAAGGAAGAAAGGAAGGAAGGAAGGAAGGAAGGAAGGAAGGAAGGAAGGAAGGAAGGAAGGAAGGAAGGAAGGAAAGAAGGAAGGAAGGGAGGGAGGAAGGGAGGAAGAAAAAAGGAAGGAAGGAGGGAAGGAAGGAGGGAAGAAAGCTTAAAGTATCCAAAAAAAATGACATGCTATCTTCAAATGAGCAAAGATAATACTAAATGAAAGCTAACTTCTCATCAAAAATTATATAAACCAGCCGAGACCGGTTTGTCTCAGTGGATAGAGCGTTGGCCTGCGGACTGAAAGGTCCCAGGTTCGATTCTGGTTGGGGGCATGTACCTTGGTTGCAGGCACATCTCCACTGTGGGACATGCAGGAGGCGGCTGATCAATGTCTCTCTCTCATCAATGTTTCTGACTTTCTATCTTTCTCCCTTCCTCTCTATAAAAAAATCAATAAAATATATATTTTTTAAAAAATTATATAAACCAGCCCTGGCCAGTTGCTTGCTCAGTGGTTAGAGCATTAGCCTGTGGACTGAAGGATTGCAGGTTTGATTTTTGATCAAGGGCACATACCTCAGTTGCAGGTTCAATACCCAGCCCCAGAGGAAGGCAACCAATCTCTTCTCCCCACACCCCTCTCAATGTAAAAAATATCCTTAGGTGAGAATTAACAACAACAATAACAAAAAAGGAAATGATATAAACCAGAAGAATATTGAATAATATCTTAAAAAAACATATATATAACTGTAGAATTCTATATTCTACAAAAAGAATTCTTAAAAAAATAAAAGCAAAACTATAAAAGAACTGAGAAAGTTTTTCTACAACAAAACTCTAAAAGATAAAAGCCAATTTTTCATGTAAAAGGAAAAACGAATGTAGGAGGGAATTAAATGTGTGAGTAAATCTAAATCAACATTTTGTCTACATAACAATATTTAAAACCTGCCTGATTTAAATTACACATAGAATGAAAACACATGACAAACAGCCCAAAATGTGAGAAAGGGTTAAAAAGAGTTAAAATGATCTAAGACTTTTACATTGTGTGGAAAGCAATAAAATGCAATTTTTTATGATACACTGATAATTCTAAAGTATCTAGGTAACTACTAAAAGAAAAATTTAAATGTATGACCAATATAGCCTAGTAAATTGGGAAAATTTAATGATAAAAACATTTGATTATAGAACAAGAAGAAAAGGAGGAAAAGAGAAAACAAGAAGAAAGGAGATGAAAGAGAAGAGAAAAGCTGACTTAAACAGAAAATAAATAATAAGAGAGTAGATTTAAATTCAGGTAAAAATGTAATTACATTTAAATTAAAAGAGATAAATAATCTAAATAAAGTCTGAAGTGTGCCAGACTAATTTTTAAATGAGGCAAATACTGAAAGAAAAAGATGCAAACTCTAAGCAAAAATCCCTGGTCTCTATATTAATTTCAGGCAAATAAGCTTTAAGGCAAGAATCTATAGTAGAAATAAAAAATATATATTTCATGATGATAAAAGATTCAATATATAAGTAAGATGTAATAATTATAAATTTGTATGTATATTATAATCTGGTATCAATATAATAATACAATGACTAAATACTAAAAATAAAAAAATAGGCAAATCCAAATTAGTTGGAGGATTTAATACATCTTTTTCAGTAAATGAGCAATATAAAAATGATAAATATAGAGAACTTAAACAACAAAATTAGGAAAGTTATCTTAATTGAGATATTTAGAATACAATATAAATAACTGAGGTACTGGTCAGTGCCATAAAGTCATGAAAAAAAATTTTAAGCCCTAAGAATTTTTAAAATTCATTATTATTTTCAATTTTGTACATTTATAAAATTCAAACTACTATACAAACTTCTATAATCAACAAGTAAATTTTGCAACATAGCTAGATACTAAATTATTTTTATCTTCATGTAACAGTAAAATTTAAAAAATAAAAATGAATAAGATGATGTGAACATACAAAATTGGTAAAAGATAAAAGTAAAAATCTGATAGATATTGAGAAAAATGGGTAAATATGATCTGAAAACAAAAACAGCATGCACAGGAAAAAATTAAAAAACTATTTTAAATAAAATATATTATCAGTGAAACTCAGAAAAATTAAATGAGAGCAAAACTTAAGTTCTGCTCAGAACTAATACCATTTGCTTGCTTTTAATATTTTTTATATTCTTTTAGCCTCTATTTTTTGCTTATTTTTTCAACTTTAAGTTTTAGTTCACAGAGCACTATTCTGTTTCCAACTCCTTTATTCCTTAGTTTTAGCCTTTTCAACTCTCAGTTTAAAATGTGTTTATTTAAATGTTTAAATTTTTAGTTTTGTCTTAAAATTTATTTATGTTACTTTAGTCATTTTATCATTATTTATATTGAGGCCAGATTATAATATACATACAAATTTATAATTATTACATCTTACTTATATATTGAATCTTTTATCATCATGAAATATATTTCTTTATATCTACTAAAGATTCTTGCTATAAAGCCTACTTTGTTTGAAATTAATATAGACACCAGGGATTTTTGCTTTTTATCCTATATTATAGTGTAGTTGTATTTGATTTTTATACAATACTAGTGGCCTGGTGCATAAAATTCATGCACAGGGCAGGGGGATCCCTCAGCCCAGCCTGCACCCTCTCCAATCAGGGACCCTTTGTAGGATTTCTGACTGCTGCACATCCTTCTCACAATATGGGACTAACTGCTCACCTGCGTAACTGTTCACCTGCCTGCTTAGCTGATCGTCCCTAACTGCCTCTGCCTGCCTGGCTGATTGCCCCTCCCCTAGCTACCTGCCTGCATGATTGCCCCCAACTGCCCTCCCCTGCTAGCCTGATCACCCCTAACTGCCTCTGCCGTGGCTTCCACTATCATGGCTTTGTCTGGAAACAAAGTTAGACATTTCAAAGATGGCCAGTCAACCCAGCCTAATTAGCATACTACCTTTTAGTAGTATAGATATATTATACATGATAGGATTGCTTAAATGGGGAAAGAGAAGCTTTTTTTAGAAGAAGAGATATTCTTGGTAGACAAAAATATATAATCCCTATATCTGGGCTGATAGCCAGCCATATACACTATACTGCCAAACTGGTCATTAAAAAAAATTGAACCACTTTATTACACCTTACACCAAACAGCTGTTGCCCTTAAAACCTTTTCTCAGCCCTCACCCTAAGTTCTGCCTTCACAGTTCACCCAGACTAGGTTCTGATTGGTTGGCATCAAAAGCCAATCAGCATCAAAAGCTCCACCTCCTAGGCAGCCATTGGCTCCTTGCAGTTCACGCAGATTTGGTTCAGATTGGTTGGTTTCTATGCCAGTCAGCGTCTCCAGGCATTTCTTCAGGCCTGATCAGAGAGATGTGGCTGATCAACAGCCCCTGCAGAGGCTTGGAGAGAAAGAGAGGCAAGGCTGCTGGAGAAGCCCAGGGAGAAAGAGAGAGGCAAGGGTTGATCAACATCTGCCATGGGGGCTGCAGATCAGACCCTAACTCTCTCTCCCAGCCTGATCTGCAGCCCCCTCGATAGTCATGCTGGGTCACCACAGCATCCCAGTACTAACTGCAGGACTGACTTCCAGTGTTCGGTCAAGCATTCAGTTGTTATGGACCCTGGGTTTTTATATATTAGGATAGTGCAAAATATAAGAGTTTATTCTAAAAAATTGATGAATCAATAATTTATGTTTAACTTTCTCCTTCCAAAGTAGCATAGATTTCTCCCTAAAACTTCAAGAGTCCAGGAGATAAGTGAAGTTCAGTTTGAAGAGGCTAGCCTTACATTACTCACAATTTTGAATGTTGGTTAGAAAATGTGTAAGCCAAAGGAGGATGGAGTTTGCTAAAACAAGTCTGATGACAACAGTCAGGTTGAGGAATGCTTTACCCAAATACTTGTTCCAGAAAAGGGATGTGCTTGCAGGCAATTCCTAAATACAATAAAGAACAGCAATTGCCAAACATTACAGTGTTTCTTGGGACAGGGTGGTATGGTTATATCAGATATGTTTATGGGCCTTATAAGAACAAATTATAGTGAGGACTCCAAGCTTTCACCTTCTTTAGCACTAGCTATTCCATGTTTCTTGTTCCTTCAGTTGTCCCTGTGATTAAGGCTCCTAAACTCATCTATTCTTTCATCCCAAACATTTCCTCCCTGTTTCTGATTCTCCACATTTTTCATAATACCATGCCAACATGCTGTTAAAGCTGTTGTCCAACTGTTTGCATTATCAGAAGGCTTGAACTACTGTAAATTTTAATCCCCTACTAGGAAATACATGCATGACATCATAATTAGGACAGTCAAGTGAGTGGCAAATGTATACCAAGGAAGACAGTAGGTGAACCAATGTACTACAGAATACACTAAGGTGAAATGACCTTATTCCTTAGTTAGGAATGAAAAAAGTGCACATCACTCAGTAAGACTATGAGATTTACCACACTATTTAATGTAGATTGGTGTTACTTATTTGTCCAATTAACCTCTTTATTAAATCTACCATCACTGTTTAAGCTATACATAGAAATACCAATATGTGATTGTTAAACTCCTATATATATTGGAGGATTTTATTAAAAATGCATTGTGGTTAGAAAAAATTTTATTTATTATTTTATATTATATTATCTTACAAGATAACTAGAAGTCACTTAGGAAGACATTCTGTTTTTTACAAGCTTTTCTCTGGAGTCATTGTATTGTAGTCTATTTTGTTTTATACAGGAAATGAAACTTTTCATTGTGAAAGTAAGCTTCATGTTCTATAAACCACAGGCCATGACAGAGTGTTCTAAAGTGTGTCATTTCATTTTTAAGCTTTTCTGATAGTTAATCAATTTCCTCTAACTTATAAATATCCTACAAATGTAATCTTGTCCAAAGAATATACACTAATGAACAGAAATTTATTGTCACACTGAAATATGGGCATCTTTAAAAGTGAGTAAAAGAGATCCAGAATTCCTAACTTTGTGAATTTTTGAAATATTTATTTTTATATTTACTCATTATTTAGGGGAGGAGCTCTGCAATACAAAAGAACAAATCCTAACAAATAATTACTACACACTTAGTAACAGTCTTTTAAAAAAAATTTTATTTTTATTGTTGAAAGTATTACAGATGTTCCCCCTTTTTGACTCTCTCTACCCCACACCTACTCTTCTCAGGTCTTCACTATTGTTTGTGTTCATGAGATATAAAAAACCTATATAATAAAAGCCTAATATGCTAAGTGTCTAATTGTCTGGTCATCTATTCAACCAATTAAGACATAATATGCTAATGATATGCTAAGGTTGCGCAACCGCTCGCTATGACATGCACTGACCACCAGGGTTCAGATGCTCCAATGAATAGGTTAGCTTGCTGCTGGGATCTGGCCAGTTGGGACTGAGTGAGAAGAGCTGGACACACCCTGGAGCCCTCCTGTGGTCCCTCCCCTCGTGCATCCCTCCCCAGTCCTGATCATACACCAGTGAGATCTCTCACAATCCGGGACCCCTCTTGGGGTGTCTGAGAGCCAATTTCAGCCCGATTCCAAAGGCCAGGATGAGGGACCCTACTGGTGCACAAATTCATGCACTCAGCCTCTAGTATGCATATAAAAGTTCCCAGGTTAATCAATGCCCACCCCCCTACCCCCACCTGCCTTCCCTCTGAAATTCATCAGTCTATTCCATGTTTCTATATCTCTGTACTTCTTTTGTTTATCAATTTATTTCATTCATTAGATCCCACATATGAATGAGATCATATATTTATCTTTCTCTTACTGGCTTATTTTGCTTAATATAATACTCTCCATGTCCACTCATGCTGATGTGAATAATAAGAGTTCCTTCCTTTTATAGTCACATAGTATTCCATTGTGTAACTATACTACAGCTTTTTTATCCACTCATCTGCTGATGGCCACTTGGGCTGTTTTCAAATCAGTTACAGTCTTTAATTCATCTCATTTTCTTTGCTAAGTAGAAATTTTAAAAATATTTTGAAAGAGGAAAATCTGAGTCAATTTTTGTGTAATTATTGTGGAATTCAAAATGAAAAATACTAACTATACTTTAATTCAGTTCTTGAGTCAAAGAACTTGCCCTTTAAATAAAGAAATTTGATTATCATTAGTCAACTGTATTGGCTCCTAGAGTCCCAGAGTTTGTTGTGATCAGAAGATAATAGAATCCACCTTTATCACAGAGGGTAGTCACAATCAAAAGACTTAGTAATCTTTGGTATTTCCTTCTTCTAATTCCCAATGTCTGTGTCAATAATTTCAAATTTTATTTACTGTAAAAATGTCTTAAATTTTGTCTCTGCTTTCCATCTAAAGCTATGCTTCCTCCCACTTCAGATCTAGTTTTCTACAAAGATCTCAGATAATAATCATTATAAACATCCAAAATTAGTATGACTATTTTTCTTCTTTGGAAAACTAAATTCTTAAATTTAATTAACAGAAACTACCATGATTAATAAATCTTTGACTATACCAACTTGTACTGGTATTTTCTTCCCCAGAATTGCATCAATAAACCTTAAGAAGTAAACATATGTTGGTGGGGAGAAGGCAAGGGACAGTAACTATCAGTTTTTAAAAACTCACCATAATTCACTTGTGGGAAAAAAAAAGTTCGTTTATTTTACATTCCACAACATGGAAATTAACTTTGAGACACCTTCTAATATCTGATTATGAAGATTTGGGTATGGAGTATCCTCAAAAAGTTAAAAATAGAATTCCAATTTGACCTAGTAATCTCACTTCTAGGACTATATCCAAGAAACCAGAAACACCAATCAGAAAGGATATATGCACCCCTATGGTCATATGCACAATTTACAATAGCTAAGATTTGGAAACAACTTAAGCGTCCATCAACAGATGAGTAGGTTAAAAAACTGTGGTACATCTACACCATGTAATACTATGCTCCTATAAAAAAAAAAGAAGGAACTTTTACCATTTGCAACAGCATGGATGGAACTGGAGAGCATTATGCTAAGCAAAATAAACCAGTCAGAGAAAGATAAATATCACATGATCTCACTCATTTGTGGGATATAATAATCAACATAATTTGATTAACAAGAATAGATCCAGAGATTAATGGCAAGGGAAGAGGGTTAGAGAACAACCAAAGGACTTGTAGACATGCATTTTAGCATAATCAATGGACACGACACTGGAGCAGTGGGGACTTGCCCTGTGTAGGAATGGCTGGGTCATGGGGGGTGGGGCAAGTGGGGAAAAAGAAGACATATGGAAAACTTTAGACAATAAAGATATCTTTTTTAAAAAAAAGAAGTGTTGGGGTAAAGTCTAAAAGGGATATTTATTCAATAAGCTCCTCAAGTGATTCTGATTTCAGCAAAGTTTAAAAACAGTCAAAGTAAAATGGCTGGACATAGCAGAATTTTAAAAACATCAGTTTTTAAAGTGAATATATCTTTTTAGTTAAAATCATATACCTGCTCTTTCCTTTTAGCAGTATCTTCAAAGAAAAGTTGTTTGAAACCTTTGACTATATTAAGCAAGCAAAGAGAGAACTCCCTGGAAACTCCACTCTATTCTAAGAAATAATTTACCATAATTTTTCTTCCTTTGGACTATTTTCAAGAATATCACTTGTACAATAGAGTAACTATTATCATTCAGAAAGCTGTTGAATATTATCTGCAGAAGCTCAGTCTTAGCCTTTAAAGCTTCAGATTGATCACTCCCACTACTTGACTGAGTCCCAGAAACACTGATCAATAGAAAACAATTTGCCATCCCAATCTTAGTAGTACAATTTCCTTGTAAGATTTTAAATCTAAGCTATCTCTGCATTTATCATTTATGCATGAAAATGTAAGAAAAATAAACCTTTGTCCATAATAGCAACTGCTTATGATCTTCTGATTTTAAAGCATTGGCTGGAATCTTAATCTATTTTTGGAGCTACTAGAACTCTCTTTCATAAACAGAAATCTATTTGTTCAGATAAAAACCTTCAATCATGTAGTCCAAATGTCTAGATATTACATTAATTTAGTATGTCCCCATCTGTTAACCTTTTTCACTTATTACCTCATATCATAGGCTCCCAGCATCTTTCTTATGACTTCTGCTGCCAGTTATTTTCAAAAACACCTTATAAATCCTATTTGCTGTATGAGGCAGCAATTTCTCTTTATAATTATTTTATTGTTAAATATTTTTTATCATTTGATGGCTTCCTCATCCTTACCCTGAGAAATTGAAATGCATGTCAAGAATCTAAAATCTCAAAATCTTCAGATGCAATTTCTATAAACAAACTATAAAACATGAGAAAATTGAATTGTGTTCTAGTCCTATAGAAGTTGTTGTTATTCATTTGTGTTGCTATTGCTTCATTCATGAATATATAAACTGGCTCATAACAAGAGGCAAGGGAGGGATGCTGATTCATGCCATAAAGAACATCAATTATGATCAGACAGTCTCTAAAGGGGGTTTGCAGAAAGCAACTTCCATCTGGCCCAGGTCCAGATTGTGAGACAGACAGTGGTCACATCATGGAAGTTTCTCCTCCACAGGGACCAATGCAGAGGTGACTTCACTGATCTAGGAAGAGAGGCTGGTGTTGAGACTAGGGAGATGGCTGTCATATTGGAAAAAATAGATATATATATACAGATTTAGGAGATAGAATAAATATTACTTAAAATTGATTAGATGAAGGATATGAGAAAGGAATAAGTAGAGCTTCTGGTTCCAATGAGGCCAAGCTCAAGACACGGTTCTTCCCATCTTATAGCACCACAATTGCTAATAAATGGTCTCTGGGGTTAGAAGGGCAAGAGACAGTGAAGCTTATGGGTGGGGATTTCTTATGAAGCAAACACAGAAGTAGCTTTTACTCTTCCATCCATATTCAAATGGCCAAGTCAAAAATGGTCTTCCTAAACTGAAAAGAGCTCAGAAGTGTTCAGTGGGCACCTAGTAGGAAGAAGAGGGCTTGAAAGTTGGTGAACATTAGCCTTTGTCTGCATAGCAGGTACTCAGTTTTGGTAGGATGGGAGCAGAAAGGAGACAAGTAAGGGGATAATTTTAGGACATTTTAAAAGGTGACCTTCAACCTGAGTCTTTGAAGAAAAATTCACAGAGAAATCCGAGGCATCATTCCAGACCTCAAGAAAAAAATAGGTCAAGGTCATAGCTCAGTGATCATAAAGTAGATAAGGGGAGAGAGTGCATGTAAGAAGTGTGAAAGTCAGGTGTGTCACCCAAAATATGAAGGAAAGCTACTCTTCAAAATAGTTGTCAGTGCATCATTTCAACGGTATTTCCAAACAAGTTAGCAATCCATCTCTAACATTTGCTTTAAGTGCAAACAGTGAAGAGATGGGGAGAGGGGAGACCTTTATTTTTTAAATGTATCTCCTTTCACCAATGCTTATTATATTTTACTACATGTAAAGAACTTAATGCATAGTCTTGTCTCTAATACATAGAAAAACTATTCATAGTCTTTTAAAATTTTGCTCATTTGCTGTTGGAAAGGTTGTGAAAAAAGAAAACCCTTGTTCACTGTTGGTAGGAATATAGGCTGGTACAACCACTATGGGAAGCAGCCTGGCAATTCCTCAGAAAATTAAGAATAGTGCTACCATACCACTCAGCAATCCCCATCCTGGGTATATGCCTGAAAAACTCAAAATCATGTCCTCACAAAGATATATGCACCCCTATATTCAGTGAAGCCTTATTCACAGTGGCCAAGACATGGAAACAACCAAAGTGTCTTACACCAGAGAACTGGATAAAGAAGATGTGGTACATACACACAGTGGAATACTACTCAGCCATAAGAATAAAAAGCACCATTTGCAACAATATGGATGAACCTTGAGAATATTATGCTAAGTGAAATAAGTCAGTCAGGAAAAACTAAGAACCATCTATTTCACTCTATGTGGAATATAAAACTGAAATTTGTGAACACAAACAGCAGTGTAGTGGTTGCCATAGGGAAGAGGGCAGGGGTAGAAGGGGATCTTAATATATGGTGATGGAGAAGATTAAACTTTGGGTGGTGGGAACATGGTACAATATACAGATCTAATTAGAGAAACCCACAGCTGAAACCCATATGTTTATGTTGACCAGTGTTTCCTCAATAAATGTAATTTTTTAAAAGTTTTGTTTACTTGCTTACCTTGTTGTTTAATCATTGTCTTTACCTAACTTTGTTGTTTTTTTTTTCAATGAGGAGAATAGGTCAACTGTGAGTCTTATGAAACTTGGCTGCCAATTTTAGAATTCAATAAAAAATATAATTTTATTGAAATGTGAGTTTCTATTAAAATATTTAATTCATTTAAAAATATTTTTTCTAAAAAGTTTTTTTTTAATTTAAGTAAGTAGAGAATCTGAAAGGGCACATAAGGATAATGTTTCTTGTTTCATTAAGAAGCAACAACAAAATGTGCTCTGTAGTACTAATAGGGATAATTGGAAGTATAATTATTCCAGAGAATTTTAGATTTTAATCATTACTTCACTTCACATGTTATTAAAATACCTGCCAATCTTTCTCCAAAGATGTCAAAATCAATAGCATAAATGATGCCTGATGAGTTGATTTGAGAAGTTGTATATTTCAAAATTAAAATGTGACGGTATATGCTATAATTTTTATTAATGGATTTTATATATTTCAACTATTTCCAGGACACATTTAATTCATTATAATTTAAAATTATTATTTATATATTTAAAAAATCATTTTCTATGGTATTTTTAATTGTATGGTTTTGAGATTATAGAAACTTGGGTTTTAATATTCCTGGTGACAAAATGGAAGGTCAAACAAGTTTTAATTCTAACAAACACAATAGATGGGTTTCAAACAAATGAAAGATATACAATTTTTATAACCACTCCCCAGGAGTAAAATAACTTGTAATAACAAGAACTAAAATGAAAGAATTATAAATAGAGACAAAATTTTACCAAGGCAAAAAATAAAAATAAAATCTAGACTTCTACACATTCAGAATCTCAATTATTCTGTGAGTGTTTTTCATGTCACTTAAAGACACTCATTCTTAGAATTTCCAGAATCATACAGAGGCCAGGAAGGCTATACTGCCTCAGGTTGTAACCAAATATCTGAAGGAAACACAAAAATTCAATAATAATTCCAAATACTCAGCCACATATTATGAAGACTCTAGCAAAAAAAGAAAGAGTGCCACCTAGTGAATTCCTTGAGGAATATTTTCTGTCATTCATTTGACACCCTTTTAGAGATGGGTCACCTAAAATGTGCTATGTGCCTACACACTTCTCTCAAACCTCTCATGCTAATATTTTAGCACATTGAAATTTTTTCATGAGTCTTTCCACTGGCCTGTGCTCTTTCACTCCATGTCCCGTGTCTGGAATGTCCATGACACATCTTCACACCTGTGAAAATTCTACTCACTCTTCAAGTGTTTGCATTAGGATCAGCCTGTCAGGACATGAAACTGTTGTTTTTATGCACAATAGTGAAAAGACTAAATGTTCCCCACGTGAAGCTCACATAACAGGACTATTAAGCAAGTCACTTCAGTAAGCAATATGACTATGGAATAAGTAACTACTGGAAAAATATTTCTGGATTTATTAACTGAGCTAAGAGAGTAGTATATCACAGCACCTTACGAATCTATATCTATAAAAATATTGTAGTGGGCTAAACAGTGGCCCAAAACAATGAGCTAATGGGCACAAACTGCAATATTACCTCATTTGGAAAACGAGATTTTGTAGTTATAATTAAGTTAAGATCTTGAGATGAGGAGACCATATCGGATTATCCAGGTGGGCCCCAAATCCAATAACAAGTGTTCTTATAAGGGACACAAAGAGGAGAAATCTGACACATAGAAAAGAAGGCAATATGAAGACAGAAGCAGTGATGAAGCATGGCCCCCACAACTGAGGGAATAAACTTCTGTTGTTTAAACACACTAGTTTATGGTGATTTGTTATGGCAAATCTCACAGCTGTCTAGACCACTTTATACTTTAAACTTGAAGAGAGAACAAATTCCAGCTATAGAGAAACCCTGGACTTGTCCTCAGGCTAGATAGCTTCTTATACACATTCTACTCAGAATTGACTGGGTGACCTTGAGTAAACCAATTTTGTTATGTGTAGCTGAACTAGATGACCTAAAAGTTTCCTTCCATCTCAAGAAATCTACATCTCTAGTAAGAAGTGACAGTGTAGCAAACTGAATGAGGAGAAGCACAACTAGTATTGTGTAAACACAGAATTACATACACACATACACATACACACAATACACACACACATTCTTATAAGCCAATTTTTGGGGTGATAAGGAGAGAGGAAAGAAAAAACAAGATCAGCTATAATTACTATTCTTTATTATGCCAAATGCTGTTTTATGTAATCCTATATAATAAAAGTCTAATATGCTAAGTGTCTGGTTGTCCAGTCATCCATTCAACCAATCAAAGCATAATATCCTAATTATATGCTAAGGCTGCTCAACTGCTCACTATGATGTGCTCTGACCATCAGGGGACAGACACTCCTACTGGTAAGTTAGCTTACTGCTGGGGTCCCCCTCATCAGGATTGAGCAAGATGGGCTGGACACACCACTCCCTAGCCGGGCAACCTCCCACATCCCTCCTTGTCCTGGATCGGGCACCAGTGGGGTCATTCAGCCTAGCCCGAGCCTTCTTACAATCCAGGACCTTTCAGGGGATGTCAAAGAGCCAGTTCAGCCCAATCCCACAGGCCAAGCTGAGGGACCCTATTGGTGCACAAATTCATGCACGGAGCCTCTAATCCTTATATGAAATTACTGGTATAACAGTCTGAGTCCAATCAGGAGATAGAAACTGATACCATTGTAATTAGCTAATTATAAATAATAGGAGAGGAGCAAAATGAAGGCCAGACATTATAGGCATGTTCCCTATTAAACATTGGGGAAAGATAGACCTGCCCAGTAAAGTTGAGGTGACAGGAAAGATACTTGCCCTTCAATCACACCTGGGGACAGAGGAGGTTGGCCAGAATGGGTGTGGCCACTGCAAGCTTGATAAGATTTGCAATACTTGATTCCCTCAACAAAAAAGCCCACACTCCTGTGCTCTTGTCTCACTTGGGACTTATGTGACTCTAGATTTGTGAAGTCATTTTGCTCCTGCTTCTCTGCATTCTGAGATTAAGGGAAATGAGACTTTGGAAACCCAGAATTTAATGCCACACAAATAAAAAATACTTATTCTCCCCTGAGAGTCTCAGGAAATTCTTTTTCTCAGGATATTATAAGAATTTCACCCACAGCAGTTCCCATCGGAGAAGATAACCCCTCCCTCACTTCATCTGATAACAAGACCACACAGTGGTTTAAACGGGGAACTTAACATAAAGAATAATTCAATTGAGCCCAGCCAGCATGGCTCACTGGTTGAGCATCAACCTATGAACCAGGATGTCACAGTTTGATTCCTGGTCAAGGCACATGCCTGGGTTTCAAGCTCAATCCCCAGTTGGGGACATGCAGGCGGCAGCCCACCAATGGTTCTCTCTCATCATTGATGTTTCTCTTTCTCTCCCTCTCTTTTTCTCCTGAAATTAATAAACACACACACACACACACACACACACACACACACACACACACACACACACGTGTATGTATATATAGAGATAGGTAGATATATATACATACATATATACATATATATATATTAAAGAATAATTAAACTGAGATAAAAAGAATAACTACAAGATAAAAGATATACTGTATTGGATCCCAGGGCTGAGGACAACTAGAAAGGGAAAGGGTTAGAACTCATTGGCAGGGGTATGGTTCAGTCACAGAACAGCAGAGGAGTTTGCTGAGTTGGCCCAACTGGAGCTGGTCTGGAGTTATTGGGCCAACAGCAAGTCACCCTCCAGAGTGCAGGCAGAGAGCAGGTGCTCAGCACCAGTGGCCTGGGTGAGCAGAGGAGCCTGGTGCCTTGGGAGCAGAGGCCTTGGAGTAAGAGGTGTGCAGCAGAGCTCACAGAAAGAATTCCTCCCTGTCAGTATGCTCTAACCATGGCGGCTGCATGCAAGCTGCACAGAGCTCTGGGTTTCACATTGAGAGGCCTGCAGAAAGGGTATTTTTGTCAGGCAGAGCTGCAAAATCATAGAGGGACCTCATCCTGGACCCGTGACAGGGCAGGTTCCTCCAGGTGTCCTCACACACATGCTGTTGATCTCCTCAGCATACGCCGGAAATCACAAGGAACCTCTTCCTCCCAGCACCCTTCCAGCACACTATGTTCAGAAAATTTAACATTGTGTCTAACTTAAATGAGAAACGCTTAAATGATTCCAATACCACAAAGCAGGTATTCAAGGATGCATTTGAAACTGAGAGGCAATAAATTGATAATGAAGATACTTGCATAGTAACTATTTATTTATAAACACACAGGTGGATACCAATGCTCAAAGGTGAATGTAGCTACTAAATCACAGAGCTGGAAATTATGTCCTGAGCCATAAGTGGTCGATAATTCCTAAAACTAAGCTCTAATCACATTCTGAGAGCAGCCTGATGAAAAATTACCCATTTAAAGTATATTGTAGATGGATCTATATTGTGAGTCCATTATTATACTTATTATGCTCATATGATAAAAATCTCATTTGATGAAAATTTTCTGCACCACTTTTGTTAAGAAAAAAAGAAACAAATGAGACACCGTTCACTCCTGTGCTTTCTGCCCTGCCCTTCACCCTTAGGCTGGGTTAAATGACTCCTTCCTTTCCTGAAAGCCCCACTCCTTTTAGCAAAGTCACCATGGAATTCTTCATAGCATTTTTCACAACCTAATATAACTATCTGCTACCTGAGTGTGTCTCACCCTAGAACTCCAACCTTCGTAACTGTGGAGCGTGAGCCTGACTCATCTCTCTTTGCAGGAAGGCCAGGGCACTAGCTCATAAGAAATGTATGAAAGTTGAACTAAACATAAAAAAACACTCACAGATTTCCATCAGGGATTTCTTCAAATAAGTCATTTGTAGGATATAACTCAGGGTTAAGACTGTCGGCTGATCAAGGGGTTAAAGGACATACAACAGTCAATACCACACGATCCTTGAGGGTGTATAAGATCTACCACATGCAAAAGATGGAAGAATTTCCAAAGCATGTCCTGAAAGGAATCTCAATATATTTGGAAAGACTAGCCCAAACAAGACAGTAATCAAGGCAAAGTGGCAAATATCAAAAGAAACAAAAAACAAAATTAGGAGTATGTAGTGGGAAGATTTAAGTCTGAAACATAAGGAGAGCTAATATGGAAGAATGTTGTGAGCAGGTTAGAGCACCGATTTACAACTGGTGTGCTGCAAGAATTCTTAAAACATGCATTTGGCTATTTAGTCGGGGGCACTGACATTCTTTCTCTTGATTGTCAAATAAAAAAATGACAACAGCCAACACTACAATAACTGTCCAATGAAAATGAATCAAAATTATACCAATTTTTTTGTCAGATAAGCAAGACATACTTTTTGGTGTGCTGCCAAATTTTAGTAATTAGTTTATGTGTGCAATGAGATGAAGAAGGTTGAAAAGCACTGGGTTTGAGGAGTTAATTCCAGTGTAACATAGCTCTGTCATCTTTTTAATACTCTCACAATGTATGCTTAGAGTTACACTGAGTTGATTTAAAGGGTCAGGAAGGATACATTTAGCACATTCTCCAACAAAGCAGTATTCAGCTGTGACTCACTGCCTATTACACTGGTGTCAAAAGTTAGTTTTGAGCCCACTTAAAACCAAGAGAGTCAACTCCACAGCTGTAGGCAAGGTTCTGGAGGGCATAATATCCTCCGCCCTATAGCAAGTTTCTCTTTAACTACGTAATTCCCTAATACTACGAGGCATTTTCAATTGTTGTTTTTATTGAGATATTGAGATATAGTTGACATGTGAGTTTTAGGTATAAGTAATTTGATATATGTACATTTTGCTAAATGATCACAAAAGCCTCTTTAACATCCAGCATGATATATAGTCACAATTTTTTCTGTGTGATGAGAACCTGCAAGGTTTACTCTCTTAGCAACTTTCAAATGTACCATACAGTATTCTTAACTGTAGTCACTATGCTGTTCATACATCCCTGGGATTTACTTATTTTATAACTGGACCTTTTGATCACCTTCATCCATTACACACACACACACACACACACACACACACACACACACACACCATCTCTGTCAACTACCAATCTGTTCTCTGCAGTGGTTTTTAGTTGTTTTTGCTGTTGTTTTAGATTCTACCTGTAAATTCAATGAGTATTTGTCTTTCTCTGTCTGAATTATTTCATAATGCTCTCAAGGTCCATCCATGTTGTTGCAAGTAGCATATTTCCTTCTCTTTTATGGCCAAAAAATATTCCATTGTCTTTAAATGCCATGTTTTCTTTATCCATAGATATTAATGGACAATGAGGTAGTTTTCATATCTTGGCTACTGTAAATAATGCTGCAGTAAATACGGGGCATATATCATTTTTAGTTAGTGTTCTCATTTTCTTTGGACAAATATCCAGAAATTGAATTGCAGAATCATATTGTATTTTTAATTTTTTGAGGAACCTCCATGCTATTTTCCTTAGCGACTGCACCAATTTTAATTTTTATAAAAAATGCACAAAGTTTTCCTTTTCTCCACATTCTTGCCAACACTTATTTTTTCTTGTCTTTTTTATAATAGTCATTCTGACAGGTGTGAAGTAATATCTTACTGTGATTTTGATTTGCATTTATTTCCCTGATGACTAATAATATTGAGCACTTTTTCATGTATCTATTGATGAGTTGTATGTCTTTTTTGGTAAAATTTCTGTTGAGATCCTCTGACAATTTTTTAATTGAATCATTTGGATGTTCCTATTGAATTGTGTGATTTCCTTATATATTTTAGATATTAACTCCTTATTTTTTAATCTGGGTTCTCTCTTCTTATCTCCCCACCCCCCAGTTTCTTGAAGAGTAGGGCCTTGTCCATCCCTCCCTATTCCACCTTCTTAGACTGAAGTTCTAGTTTCTATGTCTACCTATGTTACTTACACCCAGATCTCCCAAAGACCACATTCTTCCTGTGCCTGGAATATTCCGCTATTTCCTGCCATGTCACCTCTCTACCTGTAAGTCACCTATTGCATTCTGTTGGATTCTTAATTATCACTAGTGATCCTTCACCTTCCAACTGGCGGTCCTGAAACATCCCTATGACTATATCCCAGCCTTCATCCAGGCATCCCACATCGGTGTCCAGTCTCCTAGATGCTGGATATATTTTATCTCATCAATGTAGTAACAATTAATACCAAGTTAAACCATACTGGCCACATGCATAGTAGTACAAAGTGATTATTAAGTTTCAAGATTTTGACCAAGAAATATTACTAGAATCAGAGATGTACGAGAAATAATAAATTACAATAAATTTTCTCTATCAGGTAAGCAAATAAGATATTAGATTTTCAACACAAGGCATGAAATAAGATGTATCAAATTAGCGTTCACTTTAGCAACAATGCAATTAATCATAATATCTGTTACACCCAAACATTTTATCATCAGTTATCAGTTTTTACACCAGTCAAAAAAAAGTGTACATGTTTGTACAGGTATGGATTTACATATTGTGTTGGTCCCAAATGTAGTTAGTGATATGCAGAATGAATGGCAAGCTCAGACTCTCCTTGCAGGTTCTTGTCCTACAAAGTTTGAAGAATAAAATTCCCAGACTAAAAGATTTCAAGCAAAGTGTGAAAGTTTATTGGAAATATATACAAACTCCCATTAGGGTCCCCAAATCGTAGAAACCTGCTCTCTCTCTAAAATGGAAAAAAAAGCAGTCCTTTGAGTCTCTTTGTCTATCAGTTTACATATGCTAGTAGCTTCTTTGTCTGAACATGATATTTTCTAATTGGATCCTTCTTTATTTATGTCCCCTGTGTTTTCCTAATTGGCTGTTTTTCCCCTTATTCCCTGGTATCAGTTTCAAAGTTTTAAAGTTCACCAGGTGCCACCCTCTTCTCTACCTTATCTTGTAACATTCCTCCATCCTCTAGGTATGTAAAATAAACAACCTGGTACCTTGAGCTGTCTCCTTCCATCACATATTCAGTTCTCTCCCATAGACCCCCACCCCCACCCCTTTGCCAAAAACCGCCTCTCTTGTCTCTAAAATCCTATCATTAGTAGCCTTCCATGCCTACTGGTCTTGAAATTATTTTTGGGGGTCATTTCTCCTCACTTAAATTTGATGGGTAGGACAACAGAATTTTGGAACATTAGTTTTTGTTGTGATTAGACAATGTGAGGATTGGAAGAAATGCATGCTCAGCTACAGGGCTTACAGAACATCTAAAGGATTTCAGATATTTTTTGAGCACATGAAGTGTGCTCTCATAATTTATTGTAAGCACCAAAGGTTTTCAATTTTTTTGGCATATTTAAAAAGTAAATACTAGCTTTCACTTCCAACCAAGAGAGGTAACTAAACCAAATTCACACTTCATCCTTCAACAAATAAAAAGCCAGTCTAAATAAGTGAAACAACAGCTCTTAGACAATGAACAACAGACACCATGAGAAATTGATCTCTGAGAAATGGGATAAAATAAAGTGAGCCCCAGGATTTTCCAGCTTACTGGTCGTATTTCCAGACCATAGTGTGTGTGTGTATATATATATATATATATAGAGAGAGAGAGAGAGAGAGAGAGAGAAGAAGAAGAAGAAGAAGAAGAAGAAGAAGAAGAAGAAGAAGAAGAAGAAGAAGAAGAAAAAGAAGAAGAAGAAGAAGAAGAAGAAGAAGAAGAAGAAGAAGAAGAAGAAGAAGAAGAAGAAGAAGAAGAAGAAGAAGAAGAAGGGATGAGAGAAGAGGAGAGAAGAGAAGAGAAGAGAAGAGAAGAGAAGAGAAGAGAAGAGAAGAGAAGAGAAGAGAAGAGAAGAGAAGAGAAGAGAAGAGA